>MU623433.1:0-152862 GCA_025201765.1 Daldinia sp. FL1419
AAAAAAAAAAAAAAAAAAAAAAAAAAAAAAAAAAAAAAATTAAACAAAAAAGAAAGAAAAAAAAAAGCGAGTAGTTTATCAATACTTTCTCTCTCTCTCTCTTTTTTTTTTTATAAATATATCAACTATGCTATTCCTACATGGTCGATGGTAATGGCAACTTACTGCCGAAAACGAGACAAATATAAAGATACTGTGCAGCTAAAGAAAGATGTGTATTAGAAGAGATACACGGTATGCCCAACTTCGTCCAGGCCCGCTAAATATACGCCACACGCCCAAAGATCGGAATCGAAACATACGTGCATAAGATACATAGTTAAGTCGAGTGATAACATCTAACCTAGAAGGGAAGTGAAGACGCCGGCGGAGGCGGGGGACCAACAAGACGCTACCCGGTTCGACGATAAGGGCGCGCGTATGGTTTAATCGCAAGTTGACCATAGGCTGTATGCGACTAGGGGGGATATGTAAGAATATGTAAATGTTATTGTACGGATATACGGATATACGGATATACGACTTGTAATACCAACCACAAATGCAGTGATGAATATCGATCAAGTCTATTAGGGCATTCGTAGGACTGTTGATTAGAATAGAATCTGTCTACAAAGTAGGAATGTAGAAGATATGTAGGTACTTATACCTGGCCTGGATTGCGAGGTGTCGTAGAGCGTGGGTGGTTTGTCTTCTTGAATTTCAATTCCATAATTGTATTTGTTTGCAGGTATTTCGATCCTGACTGTCATATCAAGGGACCAAGCTGCTAGATGTAAATCGTGTAGGGAACGCCCTTTAGTACTTATACACCCGGCGATCGACCTCCACGACTAATTCAGAAATAGTTACCGCCGCCGCAGTTTTGAAGGCGAATACTATATAGGTAATTAACTATAAGGTCTAGTTTTCTTGGGTGGTTATGACAGGTTTAGGATGTGATCTAACGCAAAAGGTCAGATTGCGAAACCAACAGCGTATTCGGACAGACAGTATACGACTAATTCTAATTGACCTGGGCCTAATTCAACCCTGGGGCGAAAAGGGAGACGGTATCATGAGGAAGTAAAGATAGGTAGTAGCCGAGACTGTAACTTATATAAAACTAGGTACATACACTGGCTCATCTTATTCGGCCGCAAGCCATCGTTTGCCTACTTGTGTTGCTAAACAAACCTACCCGGTTTTCCTTGCTGGCAACCATCGATCACAGGTCCACCCAAACGAGAGTCATCAGTTGTATGTTTTCTCTTTCCGGAGTATATGACTGTTCAGTTCTATTTAGATAGACAGCACAGCAAAGGGGAAGGAAGGCACAGTGATGGAAATGTTCGGTATATCCCTAATCTATTCGATCGAAGCTACGTACTCTTATCATACCAATGGGCTCGCAAGTGACTAACCTAGAGTAGTTGCTTGTATTAACCAGAGAAGTTGAAATTATATAGCTACGACTCATTTTTGAGGACCCTGGAATAGCATGGAACAATCGTAAATAACAAACTCCTTACGCTCTACTTATTATTAAGGTTGATAAGCGCTATATGATGAGGATTTCTGCTTGGGTGTATCGTGAATTTGTGAGAATACCCCTGTCACGCCATACCAGGTCTCGTTGACGCCACCATCGCGATAGGCCGAAGAGAGGGGAACTCTCGATTTGGTAAGAAGCAGCTATGCATCTGTAATGTAACACAAGTATACCATTCCCATAGCGGGAGATAGTATATTCAATTCCTATATATTCTCCGGCGCTATAGATATTCGGGGGATACCCAGGGTCGTGTTATCATGGGAGAGGCTGATCACGACATTATAGTTTGCGCTTTGATCTTTAAAAGGACCTATCAGTAACACTCTTTCTGCTATACATGTGACGGTTGGTAAAGTGGCTGGTTATTCTCAAAGATAGTTGGAGTGCAATTCGTATGCAGCTACATTTGTAAAAAAGTATTACCCCCCCCCTTTTAGGTACTACTTCGACCATGAGTAAATGACTCTACAATTTGAAAGGATATACGATAACACAGCTCGAAGTAAAGATCTCGTATTATTTATATATGCTAGCCTCTCTGCCGCGGCTGCTGGTTTAGCAATGTCGGAAAACAAAGGCCACAAAACGACTATATGGTCGTCGGCACGACAGGAGCCCAGCCATCATGAAGATCACCGTGATAGAAGACTTCGCATCGGGAGCCTCTGGATTATGCTCATGAGCTCTATAGGATGGTACCCAAAGGGAATGCCAGAGGAGGAGAAATGGCTGATCCTAAAACTTGACCTGAGCATCTTAATCTTTGGCTGTCTATCCTTCTTCACCAAGTATCTCGACCAACAGTCCATCACCAATGCGTATGTTAGGTAAGCGTCCAATACACCCGACGCGATATCGTAGAAGACTGCTAAATAAGTGGGATCATTAGTGGCATGAAGGAAGAACTTGGCATGTACGGCGACCAGCTCAACTACATCACAGCCACCTTCTGGGCGTCATACTGCACTTTTATGATTCCAGCATGCTACTTCTTGACGCACTATCCCGCCAACAGGCTTCTCCCGGCCCTGGAAATCGGATGGGGATTATCTACTTTCGGCCTGGCTTGGGCGAAGAACGTCGAGACGTTGTATGCTATGCGATTTTTCACCGGCATCTTCGAGTGCTGCTCGTTTACCGGGACCATCTACGTTATCGGATCTTGGTATAAGCCGGGGGAAATTGGGCGACGCGTTGCGCTGTTCTTTATTGCGAGCCCGCTTGGGACTATGTTTGCTGGGTATTTACAGGCCGCGGCGTATACGAACTTGAATCAGGTACATGGTCTGGCCGGTTGGAGGTATGGCCCTATTCTACTATAACCTCCTTCGGGTTTATACTAATCGGCAATAGATGGCTCTTTATAGTTGATACGATTATTACGCTCGCCATATCAGCGTTGTAAGCCTTCACAACCAGAGAAGAGTATAGACGTTGGTAAATGCTAATGCGATCTAGCGGCTTCTTCGTCTTCCCCGACGTGCCGGCTAGAAAGAAGCCTCGTTTCATTACGAGCGAAGAGCACGCTCTCGCGCGTAAGCGGATCCAGGGGCTCGTAGCCCCGCCGCAGCTTCAACTATCTCGCGACATATTTGAGCGCGTGTTTTCTCGATGGCATTGGTACCTCTTCGTCCTCCAGTGGACGTTGATGGATCAAAACTTCCTCCCTGGAAGCCAGCCATTTTCTCTGTATCTGAAAGCGAAGAGTGATATATACTCGGTCGTCCAGATCAACACGATACCTACCATCGTTACAGCTGTCAGCATTGTCGTTGCCTTGTTCTGCGGTGTCATCGCAGACAAGACTGGGCGGTTTTGGCTTCCCGCCGTCGCCGTAACTTTCCCGGTCCTCGTGGGCATGATACTGCTCGTGGTTTGGGATGTGGGTGAGAGTGGCCGTCTAGCTGGATTCATCCTTACCGGGTTCGAGGCTGGTAAGTCATGGCACCTATGAATATTAGCCCCCCTCCTCCCATTGATCACTATATGTTTAAACTGATGGATCTATAGCTTGCTCGCCCCTGACTATGGGCTGGGCGTCAGTTGTCATGGCCGGAGATGCGGAGGAGCGTGCCGTAGTGACAGCAAGCATGAATGCTATAGGTCAAGCTATAACAGCCGGAACGCAAGTGGTTCAGTTTCCTGCCAGCGGTGCCCCCAATTTCCGTGGCGGATTCATCAGTGTTTTAGCCACGACCGTAGCACAGCTTGGAGCCATCCTTGCCATCTTATTCTTGAGTCATAGAGAAGACAAGCTCAAACAAAAGCACGCGGGTATATCACCCGAGCATGATGTAGTGGCAGTGGATGCTGAGTCGGACAAGACATTGGAAGCTGGCCGTTGATATTGCTTTAGATATTAGATTGGTGTCTTCTTGTTTGCTTGGGAACTACCCCATCAATAATAGTATTAGGTCGTTAGTTCGTCGTATATTGGTCTTGTACCTTGTGATTGTGTATGTGCATGGGTGTGAGTTGGTAAGATGGCCGGAACGTGAAATGCTGTTAAGAGAATATGACTTCGTCAAGGATATAGGATCGATAATAACATAAACATGCATTTATGCAAACAACGCTCGGACCCATACTTGTGTACCAAGTACTAATGAATGGATACTTAGTAATTCGGGTAGTCTTCGGCTCTATTGTTCCGATAAAGTCCCAGGAAGGTGAGACTTTACAGTGGATGCTCGGTACAGGTAGCTACCTACGCCAAACAAACCGCGGACCACCTCGAATCTGCACTTATTTTATACCCGTGAACTTGCAGCTTTACCCCCCATTGTCTACTTCGACTTTCTATAACAATTCTAAAATTTTAGTTGAAGCTATATCATCTGATTTTGGGCTGAAATATCCCTTTTTCGTCTGGCTTCAAACCTTCTAATCATGGCTGACGAAGCCGAGAAGCCAGCCGAGAGCGTGGTTGAAGTTCGCGAGTCCATCGAGGCCAAAGCGACTAACGATAGCAATGCCAACAATAACTCCCAGGATCAAGGCGCATCCAAGCCCATTGGTAATCATGGGGAGGCCAGCGACAATGGTAATGGTTCTCAAGGTGGTTCGAGTATTAACGCTGCCACAAACGTGAGCGCAGAGGCTGATGCAGATGCCGAAGACGACGCGGATGCAGATGGCGAACCAGAGGACCCTACCCCAGGCCGTCTCGATCACGACATGTTGATTGTTATTGAAAATACTGCAAATTATCTCTCCACGTATAAAGACGCCGAGTGAGTCCTACCAACCAGGCTAGTCGTAATCTCGTCTAACAACGATTCCAATAGTGGTTATCATGTTGCCTCCCATTTCCAGCGGATCCCGAATCGGCGACTGATCCCGGAATACTACGACGTTATAAAGGAACCTATAGCTTTTAGTACCATTAGGGTGAGATACTATCCCAAGCGACCCGCGTGTTCACAATGTACTGGTACTGATACTTCCTATTGTAGACTAAGAAGCTTAAAAAGCAATATACCGCCTTCTCTGAATTCGTCAGGGACGTCGCCCTGATTTCCCACAATGCCATGGTTTATAATCGGCCTTCCTCGGAATTCTTTCAGGATGCCGCTCGTTTGCGAGAGATCTTTAAGGAGGAGCTTCAAAAGCTAGTCAACGAGGGAATTATCAAGCCCGAAGATGCCGTGCTCCCCGACCTAGGAGAGATTCCCGAAGCTGAAGATTCTCCCCCTCCGGACCCGGATGAGGAGGAGGTAGAGGAAGAGGATGAAGAAGACGAGGAAGATGAGGACGACGACGATTCAGACGATGAAGGTGGCCGGCGACGAGGGCGACGGGGTGGCCGTCACTCAACTCTGGGACGAAAGGCCGATACGAGGGATGATGATTCTCACAAGAAACGAGGTCGTCCTCCTAAGGTTTTCACTCCGCTGGAAGCCCGCATCCATTCGCTGTTGAAGGGTCTTCGAAAGCCAAAGCATCCCGACGGGGACCTATTAATCATCCCGTTCGAGAGGCTTCCGGACAAGCAGGCGACTCCTGATTATTTCGCTACCATAAAGAATCCCATAGCGATGGATCTAATCAAACGTAAAGCCAAGAGGAAGAAGTATCAGAATGTGGATCAAGTACTGAGAGACCTTGATTTGATGTTCGAGAACGCAAAAACGTATAACGAAGAAGATAGCCAGTTGTATAAAGATGCGGTCGAACTTCAGCGACAGGCCCATCTGCTTGCTGAGCAAGAGAAGGCCAAACCCGATAGCGAATTCGAAGACGAGGACGGCAGACGACCCCTGCCGGAAATTTTTCATAAAGGGGAAGTCTGGAGGGTTGGTAAGTTTTACAGATTGCCTTGTCTTATATCTGGCGTGTGGTGAGTGCGATATTGACTGGAATTAGGCGACTGGGTTCATATCACCAACCCAAACGATCTGACGAAGCCTATTGTGGCCCAGATCTATCGAACCTGGGAGGATAAATCAGGACAGAAATGGGTTAACGCGTGCTGGTACTATCGCCCAGAGCAGACGGTTCATCGGTTCGAGAAGCATTTCCTCGAAAACGAAGTAGTTAAGACGGGTCAATACCGGGACCATCGCATCGACGAAGTCGTAGACCGGTGCTTCGTCATGTTCGTGACTCGCTACAATAGAGGTAGGCCGCGAGGGTTCCCGAAGAACAAAGACGTCTACGTATGCGAGGCACGTTATAATGAAGAGAAACATAAACTCAACAAGATTAAGACGTGGGCGAGTTGTTTGCCTGATGAAGTCCGGGAGAAGGACTACGAGATGGATTTATTTGAAGCGCCTCGCAAACTGAAGAAGGTGATCAGCCCGATTAAACATCTTCTTCAAGATGATGCAAAGCCGACAGATCCCTTACCCAAACCAACTTGGGGAGCACCGAATGCGCCGCCCCTCATCGGAGCTGTGCATTGCCGTGAAAGGGAACCGAATGTAAGTTATATACCCTATTTCCTATTATTCTTGATAAAAATTTTTTTTTTTGACTTTGTTGCCCCGCGTACCTAAACGTCGCCATCGCAATCGCATTTCGCAGCCTTTTCATATTTCCAGATAAGCAACAAATATAACAAAAAGATGACAATGGGAACAAGAAAGGAACAAGAAAAAAAAAAAAAAAAAGAGAAGAGGAATTAAAATGTGCCCCTCTACTCGGTATCCCTATCCCTATCTTACTCTTTCTGTCTTATCGATTGCCATCGTAAAGCTTTATATATATATATATATACATGCCTTGACATTTTGAAAAAAAAAAAAAAAAAAAAAAAAAAAGGTTCAAGTTGGAATAGGCAGCGCAATCCTTCTACTCTTTTTTTTCCTCCAATGTCTCACTGAAGCGCGTCGCCTAAAATTAAATCTAATTTCTTACCTTACTCACATTCCTTTCTCTACAGGAATCTCCACCTCCGGAACCAACACCATCTCCGCCTCCGCCTCTTCCCATCACGGATTCTGTCCGTCGTCCTTCGATGATGGCAACGCGTCCTATCGACGGTCAGGGTGATATCGTTATGGGTAATACTCCTCACTTTTCTACCATTCCAGCTCCTGCTACGCCGACGCCCAGTCATATCGGTGGTGCCTATGCATCACCTCATCCTTTCGTGCCGCGTCCTAGTCCAACCCCGGTTCCTGTGCCACAATATGGCAATCATGCTGGCGCTCCCCATCCCGGCTTTCCGGTTCAGGGCGTGCAAGGTCCTCCCCACGGCGCCCACGGTCATACTACACCACAGATGACACCGGCACCACACTTTCAACCACAGCCTCCTCACCAGCCTGCTCCTTATAACGGATATCCACCTCAATACAGTACCACTCCGGTCCCCGTGCCTCATCAATCTCACCACCCGCCTCCACATCAAATTAATCCCCCGATGCCCCCTTATGACGCATCGCATCGTATTGTGCCGACGCCTACGCGAGCTTCAATGGCCGCGGCGCCTAGTCCTGGTCCTCACGGGCAAGCTAATGCCTACAACCCACCCCGCCCGGTTGAGGTATACCGCTTAGACGACACATTAAATGATAAGATCCCCGAGGAAGTTCGTCAACAGTTCCAACGTGATGACGCCGGTCACGTGTTGTTCTTCACCCAGCCTCCCCTAGAACGCCCACACCGCGGCGTATCCGGCGAGAGCGCCGGCCTTGGCCATAGCGTCCGCTACCTCGCAGATCGTGCTCGCGAGATCGAGGACCGTCGCGCGAAACGAAAGGCGAGGGACGAGCTACGCCAGGCGGAAGAGAAGAAGCGTCGGGAGACGGCAAAGCTTACAGCCGAGGAGCAGAATAAGGAGATGATTAACCAGGCTCGTGACGCATTGGTCAACTGGGTAGATTCGATGAACAAGGAGACGGAAAAGCTGATGAAAGTCTACGACGGCTGGAGTTGTCGCGACGAGGATATTGACAAGGTTGCCGAGATGACCGCGGGATAGGATCCCATTACGCGTACTTGGAACAAACCTGGCGAGAAGTTTGATGATCAATCAGCTGCCAAGCCAGAGAAGTCGAATGGCGAACCTTCTGATCAAATGTGATTCTGTAATATTTGTGATACGCACTTCGAGCCTTTCTTGCGTAACTTCTACACTTCTACGGCGTTATTAAGGGAAGGGCAACGGACTCCGTTTCCACGGAGTCAAAAGATACCAGCTTGGTCAAGGGTACTTAAAGTAATGATCATTTTTGCTTGGGGGGATATTCCTGTTATTATAGGCTGTGCAGGATAGTCGGCATATTAATGCACGCACGGTGCGCAATAGCATTGAGTTGCAGAGCTTTTAATAAACGGAAATTGAGATAAATGTATAATTCCTTGATTGAATGTGCATGGCGAGGTCGCTCGAGTATGTACATAGTTGTTGTGATAGCTAATGGACTCGTGACTTAGCTGATAGCCGGTATTCTGTAACGATATGATACTCATGTTTGAGTGGTAGTAAGCACTATAAAAGTCTATGTTAGGATGATTCTGTTCGGAATATTCTTCTCCAATATCTAGGAACGAGACCACTACTAGTATAGACGGCCGTGCGACGTCCAGCTATAGCATTCGAATACTAGAGTCACGCCACTTACCATTCTGAGGCCTATCTGAATTATCTTATAGTACTTAAGCGATCCACCGGCCTATCTAGACAAGGCATAACATAAATCTCCCTATATCCATTCAAGAAGTCTGCGTAGTACCCGGTACGTGTATAGAGAGATGGGAGAGTATATAGGCTACCTAGGTGCCTAGGTAGGTAGGTAAGTATATGTGAACGATAGCTAGCTCTTCCGCCTATAAAATATTTGCAGCCAAACTAACTATTTCATATACTACCGCAAAACTTGAATCTCTCAACGCATCAACGACTCCTTACTTTCCTATTCAACCTACCGCCAACAAGTCACTACCCAAACACAACGCCATTGCTCCAAAAACTACCTCAAAATACCCACTAGTTATAACCATTCGATAATTCAGACGCATCACATACACGATGCCAGGATATTCTTTACTTTTGGTAGTTTTCTCTTGGTTCTATATTGCTAGGTACCGGGTCTCGATACAAGGTCTTCTGCTATATTTGTCCCTCGCCTATTCTCCCGGGAGAAGAACTCCAAATCATTCCCCATCTTGATCAACTGTAACCGCGACGTTTTACCTGCCGCGCCGGAGCGTATGGCTCTATCCCCCAAACTGGCTATTCGTTCTCCCATGTCTTCTACCCCGACGAGGAGTGGGGCAAGGGAGGGGCATCCCGTGATTAGAAATAGGTGAGTATACGATGGTGGTGAGTGGTGTTATGGTCGAGGCTTGATGTTCTCATTCTTTATGCTGCCACCCATTGCAGCCAATTTCCATGAGCAACTCTACGCGAATCGAATAGTACGTAGCCTTCGGAAAAGTCATTACTAGCAACAACCTAAAGGTGCTGGCCTATCATAACTAGGAGAAGTGGCGTCTGATGATTTGTTGGCCTTCAGGCGAAAAGTGCTGTTGTAGTAGTGGCGTTGGGTCGACATTCGCCGACTGGAGCAGGATTTGAATTGCCCGAGCCACACGCATGCCTAACTGTCCATGGAGCATCTCAGCCTCAAGGGCCTGTCCAACATAGACGAATACTTTGTCGACCTGACTAGTTACCGCGGGGTTTTGCCTGTTGAACAATTAGCATGCTGCTCTGCTTATACGCGCTACCCACATAAGCCAGATAATCGGCCCGTAAAGGGATCATATATATGGTTGAATATCTAGACTTACTGCTCAATCAACTCCACGAGATAGCCGTAGGCATATGGTGCTGCCTCTTCATCGTTAGTGACAGGCAAGGTGTTAACCCTGTGACAAATAAGTTAGCAGCTGTGCTGAATCCGAGACAAGTACTAGATACATACCATTGTGCCGCGACAGCTTGTGCATCTGGTAGACTCTGCTTGTTAAAGTGAAGAATCTTCGCGATAGCCGCACAGGCATTTTCTATACACACATTAGCGACTTTGAAATAATATTTCAAGTTCAACAGGAACACGCACCAGTAGCGTAGACAGCTTCTTCACCTCGCGCATCAGGTATTTGGGTTACTTGGAACAAGTATGGTATCGATGTTGCCAAGAACTGAGACCAAGGAGCTCCTCCACGATGAGCGGCTACGCCAATACCATATCTAGAAAGATGTCAGTGATTATCTAACCAAATTATCAGAGATCTGTAGCGATGGATGCATTATCTCATCGGCTTGCCCTAAGGCTCGAGACGCGGAATTGACTTACGCAGCAGCTTGTCGGATAGCGGCTGATGGGTCTTTGCAACCTTCGATCAGGGCAGTGCTAATAGCCTGAGCGTAACGAACACTCTCTGGCCCACAATATTCTAGAACATCGTCCATGATACACAAACCCCACTGGCGTTGTGTGGGATCTGGCGACGTAAGGAAGCTCTCATAGGTGCTCATAAGACGCTCCCATGGTTGGAGGAAAGCGGAGCCGTGATTCTTGAATATAGAGTGGAATGCCTTGTTCATATCAGATAACAAGGTCTGATCATCCTCGATTGCAATCAGAAGCTCTTCGGCTTCATCCTCGGCATCCTCGGCACCAGCTCCTTCTCTGTCTTCTTCACGTTTAGCAACACGATCTCTATAGTCTTCAATGGCCGAGTGGACTCCATCGATAAACTTTCCCATGTGTTGCAAGTTGAGGCAATTCTTGCCAACTACTTCAACGGACTCGTAAAAACATTGGTACATCTCGGCCAGAGCATCAATAGCCGGCTCAGCAGTGAGCACCTCCAGTAGCTTGTCTACGGTTCCGGCCCACAGACCTCGAAGCTCATTCGACTCGGGGCCATATGCCTTCTTATACGAACTAAGAAGCTGGGGAACAAGCTTAGCCGAAATGAATCGAACGGGATCGTGGAAGAAAAAAGCAAGACCCGGAAGCGCAATTTTCTCCATCGTGTCAGCAACAAACGGAGCAAAATGAGCCTCGAGGGTCTGCGCATAAACCACAAGTAGCTCGATCGCCATATGCTTGTCGTCCATGGTGCTAGTTTTAATTCCGATCACCTTTCCCTTGAGCGGTACCAACTCCCATCCGTCTTCTTGCTGGATCTGCTCAATCTCATCATCCGTATCCAATAGTTGAATATCAGCCTTAGCACTGGCTAATTCAACCAACGGGGGCATGACGTTAGGCAAGAAGCGCAAGAAATCGGCACCCATAACTCTGCACATGCGTCCCCAGCAGTGCATGAGATACTGTGATTGCGGGTCGTCCGGATCGGTGATATGTTCTTGAATATTAGCAAGCAGTTCAACCAATACCAATGCATCATTCCCAAGGCGCTCTTTTCCAACGGCCAGCGCTATCAAAGTAGCACATTCCATGGCCTTAGCACGAAGTAGTCGGTACTCCTTCTCAGTTTCCTGGCGGAGTACATTAACGAGCAATGGCATCAAAGTATCGTAATACTTTGAAAAGGCAGCCTCGGCAGCATCAGCAATGGTCGCTATTGTCGAAAGTGCTTGTTCCTGAACATAGCGCTTTTCATTTTGGAGGAGCTGGAAGAGCGATGATAGCAATTGGTCAAGGTAAGGTTCGAGGATGCTCTTTTCCGCCTCTTCACAGAAGTTGACCAATGCGGCAGCAGCGTGGGCCTTAACACGACCTTCCGGAGATTCGAGCACGGGAATAATGGCTTTCAAGACGGTATCATAATATTCCTTCTGCATTGTAGGTGCAAAGTCAGTGCTCATTTGACCAAGAGCCTGGCATCCAGCCCAACGAACCCGAGGATGAGGGTCTTTCAGTGCAGGAACAACCAACTCAAGAACGTGACTCAATTCCTTGACCATAAGATCGCGACAACCTTCTGATATAGCTGAAATGGCCATGAGAGCCGCGTGCCGGTCCTTCCAAGCCATAGAAGTCATCATTCTAGGTAACCAATGGAACGTTGGTGCTAGAATAGTCTCGCCTCCGAGTTTATTAGCTAACCGGTCCATGCACTGTTCTCCCGCAACATGGTTTAGATCACTCTCCTCCTGATCAAAGTCGTCTGATGCTAGCCATTCGGCAGCATCATCGTCATCCTCACCAAGATCCGTCATTAAACTTAAGCATTGAGTAATCATATCGGTCGTGTACGAGGAATCTTTGCGACACATGGACGGGGCGTAATCGGCAAAAGTGGCCATTAGTTCAAGCGCATTTTGTCGGCATATGTCAGTTAACTCCTTGTCTTGTATGACACCAACACTGAACAAGACGAGGTTGTGGAATAGGGGCCTGAACATTTTGGGCGACGTTTCGGCCAAATCGATTAGCGCAACAAGGGCTTTGCTAAGGTCATCCGAATCATGCGAATCCTTAATAGGGGGTAGGATGTTGAGCACGTCTGGTACCAGTTGAAATACTTTGCTTTGTTCCTTCTTGGAGAGGTTTCTGAAGAAGGACGCGAAGGCATCCATGGCAGCCAGGCGGACGGCAACAGAATCGTCCTTGAACCCTCTATTGAATGCAGCTATTACTGCATCATCGTGTTGCTTCTCAATGATACCGGGTGTTGTCGCAAAGACGCGGAATGCGGTCTCGCGTTGACCTGCGTCGGCGGCCACGCTTAGGTTGAAGAGCACGGCTAGAATATCGGGCCATTGCTCGGCTGGAATGAAAGAGTTAGCGGTCGTTCTTATAAGATCCAATCCTGACACTAGAATGCTTGACAACTCTTCTTGAAATCATAGGAAATAGGAAAGGTGGCGGGAGGTGGTTGCTAACGTATTCGCGAACGCAATCTATATATAAAAATGGGATTAAAAATAAGAGAAGTAATGGACTAACTAGATTCCGAGTATTGCCTTGCGACGTCTGCAACAGCATCGCTTATCTTATTCCGTACCAGGCGGTCCGTCTCGTTGGCTAGGGCTTCAAGCAGCTTCTGGCGAATGACGGAAGCCTGTTCGTATGGTAACGATATAAACACTTCAGAATTGTCGCCTTTCTCATTCTTACGTGTCTTGGAGGCTATTCGACGAAATATAACGGCGGCAAAGGAGCGCAACTAGATAGGCAATTTTACATGTTAGCCTCATAGATGAAACACACGAAGGGAAACTAAAGAAGGGTATACCTACGGATGTTTCATTCGAGGCTGCTATCTGCTCAGCCAAGCCCATCAACAGAATTTCAGGGCGGGTGTTGGTCCAGCTATTTTGCAAATGCCCCTCGGCTTGAGATCGTATAGTATTGTCGGAGGATTGCAGAGCTTGCAGGAGCTGCGTTAGCTCTGCATGAGTTTCTGCCGGAAGCACCGACATGATTTATGATAATCCAAGGGGGTTTGCGAAATTTGTAAAAATGATTCTACCCGGAAGGAGAAAGGGCAGTTGGTGTATTTTTATTAAGGTAGAGACCGAAGTTTATCAAAGTCGTATCGCTTCGTGATGTTATGCCCCGCAGGGCTAAGACGCGGTGGCCTAGTTAACAGGCTCTTATTGAGAATGTGTGTAAGGATCCGTAGAAAAAAGTGTAGAATCGACAGATTTAGGTAGGAGAGTATTAAGATATAATAATCCGTATACTCGAGGTAAAGCGACCTAAATTTGTAAGAGTAATCTCCACAGTAGATCCGAATGATTCAACAGCTAGAAAGGGAAATTTTTTCTGCACTGTTGATGTTGTTGTCGTTGCTGTGTTTTACTATTTTTTATTATTTTTTTTGGCATCAACGGTAGCGAGGGGTCGCGAAAGGAGGGGAGATTTCACTGTGGACTTTTTTATTATTATCTTTTCCCCCAATGCACGCACGTTGCTGGAAACAGAGGATAAATACCTAGAGCGTACTATGTGGTCTGTGCATGCGCATTTTACGTATTTCGCATGCTTTCGTCCAGGTGTGCTAACTTTAAAGAGCAACCTTTTCTTAGCCACTTTTGATTTGTTTCGCTTGAGTTGCTTGGGCGGTTCTAGTCGCATTTAGCTGTATCAAGTTTAGCTCAGGCACCACTTGCTTATCATTAAAACAAGCCATAAATGAGGTATCGATACAGATTAATATAAGTTATGATCGATAGAGGCCAATAATTATTGATAAGATCAACGAACCTTCATTCGACTTGAAGCAATTAGATTATTAAGTTAGAAAGCAAGTCTGTTCTGGTTTGATCTTGCTTTAAAGAAGCAGTTTTGAACGATAAGAGTTTATCTACCTAGTACCCATGTATCGAAAACAAGATGTTTGTATCTTATGCTAGTTAATTATTTATTTTATTAACTTGTAAGATTAGTACACTTAAAGTACAGTACATAAAGTACTATATAAATTTATTAAATGCCTTAATAGAATTTAAATAGTGCAACTAGGAGATCTCGATTCGTTAGGTGTTAGTAGATTGGCAAGGTATGGGGTAAGATACCTACCTATAATGGATTCTATCAAGTCACTATTGTGTAAAATCGCCGGAATCTGTAATGTTTGTTTGGCATGTTAAGACCCATATACCCCCCTCCCCCCCTTTCATGGATGCAGCACATAAAATACCTAAGCAATTCATCGTCTGTCAATTGGTTGCAGCTTTTATATCCCGAAAATGGGCTACTCGTTTGCGCTGCCACGTATTGCATCCTTTTTATCGCAACTTGTACTTCATTAGCTGGCATGGAATACTACATATGTCTAGAACATTTCGAGCTTGTAGTTTACCATTACAATGTGATGCGCCGCGGCTATTCGTCCCCCAAAAGTTTGCATATTTGACATGTTTCCTTTTTTTCCCCCTTCTAGTGCTTACATTTGAAAGACTAATAATACAATATTATGATCAAATATCGATTATAACAGATGAATTAAAAGGGTATATCATACTGCCCATTTTATATGGGACCTCTTACTTATTTGCCCGTTTATTTAGGTACATGGCACATGATGCATAACCCTTCCGACGGTAGTTTTTCTACTTGAGTACTTGAGTTATAGCTAGGGATTGTTAAAGTTAATACTATGTATAGCGGCTGCAGATTAACGCGAATGACAGATGAGTGACGGTGTAAAAAGGTGAAGGAGGGGTTATCGTTTTTGCTACGGGGTAGTTACGCCTACCTAGGCGCTTCCTGATCCATAATTGCCACGGGTATCCGCCTACAATAGGTTACTAGATAATGTAACTATACTTTTTTTTCTATGGGATGCCTAATAGAATTGATGGTATATGCTGTTCTCGTCTCATTGATGCACCACCTGCTTTTTCGTTACATAGGACATTGAGCATTAGCATATCATCACCTTAAATGGTATGATATCTGTATAATCACCTACACATACGCGCCAAACACCAATACATACACATTAACACAAATACATGTATAAGATTAATCAACAAAAATAACAAATTCGTAAAAAAAGAAAAGAAAAAGAAAAGAAAAAGAAAAGAAAAAAGAAAAAGCAATGATTTCCCTGTTACCTCAATGAGCTTCTTTTAAGATATGAACAAGTATATAAGGTCGACGAGAGCCAAGACAAAGTAGCTAGACTGTATATAGCTACAGCTTTTGAAGCTCCGAACCTATCTCGACTCTCCTCGGATTTTACGACAAAACGAACAAATCCGCACTACGCACTTATAGGAATATTCTCTGCAACAAACCCGCAGCCCTAATACAAATACTTCCTTCGCCATGGACCCTAATTCATTATATCTAAGGGGAAGCAAAGATTCTAAAGAAACGAGTATCTCACCGCCACCCCCGCAAAGAACTGGTTCTTCTTCGAGCCTGCATAAATCTGGTCATGTTTTAGGTCATAGTCATCGTTCAAGTCTCGCTGAGAACTTGAGGGGTTTACCACCGTCGCCGCGAAATCAGCGACATCCATCTTTTACTCAGGCCGCTCTCCAGGAATTACTCAACCACCCGCCGGCTCCGAGGCAGCATAACCCACGCTTTGCCGGGAGGGACTGGCGCGATGTGGCGATCGGGGAGCTCGTATCGAAGGATGACGTTTCCTGGGTGGAAATGGATACCAGCGTGCAGGATGCCACAATGGTACTACTCTAATCCCGATCCACCAATATTAATTTTATGCAGCTTATTTCTAACCATTTTCCTCACCCTCAGGCGCTCCTCAAGAATACATCGAGCAACGTCGTTCTCATCCGAGAGGGCGCCACCAGCACCGTACCGATCTCTACATTCGATTACAATGACTTAAACGCATACATCTTGGTCGTGGTCGGGTTAGCTCATCCCAGCGAAGACTTAATAGAATTGTACGATTCCATAGCGAAACGAGCACAAGCTCGGGATAACATACCGCTCCGCGACATCCAACCGATATGCCGAAAAGAGTCCCTCATCACTCTGCAGGGGGATGAAGACCTCGCAAAGGCGATCGAGGTCTTTGGTAGCGGTGTGCACCGGGTGCTGGTGCGCAATCATAAGGCCGAAGTGATCGGTATCCTGAGCCAGTTGAAGCTTTTAGAATTCTTCTGGAACGAGGGTATTAACTTCCGCGTCATTGACGATCTTTACCCCAGGCTCTTGCGTGAAGTTGGCGTCGGCTCCCAGCAAATACTAGCCGTCAAGTATGTACGCCATTAGCTTTTATTCCAAATGATTTTCTAACAACCGCATAGCGCCGATAGCCCGTTGACGGAGGCTCTCAATCTCATGAACCAGGAGGGCCTGTCGAGCGTGGCCGTGGTTGACAATGCCTTAAACGTTGTCGGCAATATTTCCACTACCGACGTCAAGCTCCTTACCAACGCAACTAGTCTCCCCTTACTACAGAACTCATGCATGCACTTCGTATCGATTATCCTAACTGAGGAAGGCGTAGAGAAGGGCAAGGATTCCTTCCCTGTGTTCTACGTTAACCCTTACTCGACACTCGCGCATACGGTGGCCAAGCTAGTCGCTACCCGTTCACATAGGATGTGGATCGTGGAATCGGCGTCTCCCTCTCCTTCGGCCCCCGGAACTCCTTCACTGGGTCCCACCGTATTCATCCCGACGCCCTCCTCTTCGCAGACGTCTCTTTCCGGTAGTCATTTCCCTTCGGTACCCCCGGCTTCCACATTGCCAGGATCTCACCTATCTGGTCGTCTGATTGGGGTTGTTACGCTAACGGATATTCTGAACCTCTTCGCACGATCAACGGGGTTAAACCCCTCGGATCCGAGCGAGCAGCGTGCACGGAGGCGAAGAAGCTCGAGCAGCTCTGTTCGCCCGTCTATCGAATCGGCACGTGCGAGTCTCGATATTCGACGTTAGAGGATACCTAGCACACTACGGCAATACGATATAGGGGTCAAAAGTTCAATGAAGATCTGGTTTCATTACGGTAGCAACGTCGCTACGTTATGTTGTTGCGGTAATTTTTACCATCTAGTAACGACGCTTAGGACTTTTTCATATCAATAGTAGAGAGGGAGTTGGTTTGCGGTGCTTTGATTATGTGCTATGTTTCTAAGTTCATATAGCGCAGGCAACAATGCTTACGAGACACATTTTTCATTAGAGGGTGGGAGGTCGGTAGAGTACCTAGACCTGCTCCCGGCCTCTCCTCTCCTTACGAACGAACGAACAAACGAATGAAATCATAGTCGGAGTTCTTTGGATATGATTATGCAAATGTTCTTTTCTGCTAGTTAGGTATTTGTCGCTCCCCGACGATAATTCTTAGTTGGGGACGAGGGTTGGCATTGAATAAATAGAAATTTATAGGAGCACTTGGATAAGTTGTTTCGTCGTTCTTGGTGAGCGGCGATGGTTACGTACATTGTAGAGGGCCTGTTGACGTCTGATACCATCGTAGTAGCCGAAGTGAAACCCCCATTACTCCCCCGTTACTGCTTATTACCCACCAACCAAGGCCTCCTTGGCTTAGGGTCACATCACATTAATTGCGAATATTTTCTTATCCGCGCGTATCCGCGTGCCAAAGGAAATCATGTAACCAACAAGCGCATGGTTTTCAAATAATCTTCGGCCATAATTTTCACGTTTCAATACAGACTAAATGTAGGCGCAGGTACCTAGGTAGTCATTAATGTTTGCCGTCGATAAGAATGAAGAATAAATGCGTCTTTCTACATATTACTCAAGCAATCATCAATTCAACAACCAATTCAACCAATAAGCGCGATAAATGCTATCGCCGTGATTGGCTGTAGCGAAGTGGGTTCTGCAAAGTACCTTGGCTAGCGCAGCTGCAAGTTTACTACTTATAGCGCTATAATAGCCACTTGAATCAAGGAGTCAATGACAAGGCACGATGCCGGAGTGGTCTAACGGGTGAGACTTGAATCATCTAATGATCCAGTCTATCTCATGTCTTAGGACGCGCAGGTTCGAATCCTGCTCGTGTCGATCTTTTTCTATTTTGATCCTTTTTATTCTTTGAATACTAGTTCACCTATATATAGGTATATTGTTATCTCAGCAGGCTCAGACTAGGAGGACGGTTTTTCTTTGTACCTTTTGAACCACAGCACTTTTTAGCTAATCAGATCCTTGATATACCACATATACAAAAAACCATTTCCTAATCTGAGGTACAAATATGATCATTTATATATGAACTGCTTATATTAAAAATTGTAAATATCAAAATAATTATTATAATTGAAAAATAAGCATTAGAATTTATTTTAATATATATAATTAAGTTATTACAAATTTAATATATTTTTTTTTCATATTTTTACAATATTTAATTATTAATATATTTTATAAAAAAGGATTTATTATCATTCTTATTATCATTTTTATTATCATTCTTATTATCTTTCTTATTACTCTTATCATTACCTTTTTAATTACTATACAATATACCAACTAATTTTTCTTCTAAATCATCAACATAAATACTTATTAATATATCCAAACCCCTACAATATATTTAAATTTTTAATATGAAGTTGGTCTATTACTTTTTCAATTTACCTAAATTGTTTTTAAATTACTTACTAACATATGCCTTAAATTTTCTTAAAGTTTTATGTTAGAAGATTATTGATATAGGTAAAGAAAAAAATGATTTTATTAAGTATATTAACCCCTTAAATTGACTTTATAATTTTTAAATTTTAAATAATTTTATATATTTAATTTTTTTAATTTTTATTAATTTTCCTTATTTAATTAAAATATTAAAATATTTTTTTAAATTAAAAAAATTTTAGATTTTGAGGGTTTTATAAATTATTTATGTTTTATTAGCCAAATATATGAGCTTTTTTCTGATTGGCCAGTTTTGCCAGCCTTTTCTAATTGGTTAGCCTTGTATTGTATCTAGTTATATCTTAATTAATTAGTTTTATATTTAGTTATATATTGAATTATATAGTATAATTATATAATTGAAATTATTTTTAATTTTTATGGAATAATTTCTTCTAAGGTTTCCATAGGCTTTTTCTGGATATAAATAAATAGGCCCTGAAGAGTTGTTTCTTGTTTGATCAGTATATTATTGCTTTATGAAGTATTTTTATTAATATCTTTTATAGATATTATATAATAAGATTTTTTTATTATTAAGTTATTTAATATAAGTTAAGAAGTATTATTTATTTAGTTAATTAATATTATATCTATTATTGTATAGTAAGAGTAATTAGTTATAATTTTGTTAATTATTATAGGATATATATTAAGGCTATTTATACTTATTGTTTAAGATTTAGTAGTAATAGCCCTTACCTATATTATAGGGACAAATGTTCTTGATTAGGATATAGGCGCTTATTTAATTAGTAATTACCCTTATTATTTATTTAATGGATTGAATGTAACTTAATGGCTTAAGGATGTATAACATATTTTTTAACATTATAGAACAATTGAGGATAATATGATTGCAAAGGTACCTTACTAGATAGTTGATAGGAATATTAAGAGGTAAGTTAAAATTGCTATCTATAGAGCTACTATTTGGGATTAGGATTTATTATATCTAATATTATTAATATTAACGATCTGATCAGAGATTATTTTGGAACTTTTAAGGAAATTAAAGTAAATGCTACGAATGTCAACCCTAACCACTACATGTATAACCCAATTTTGAAAGTTATTAAAAGATGGATTAAGGACAAATTATATATTAAAAATTATTATTAAGTATATGATTAGATAAAAGGAGTATTTATTGGCCCTTATTATAACGACAGTTATGACCCTAAATAGGAAAAGAACTTAAGTATATTTAATTCCATTTTTTATCTTATTTTATTTTGTATTTTACATATATAGAGATTAATTAATAATCAGATTGTTATATTAGTTATATAATAATATTTTAATGTTGTTATCTTTTGTTTACGCTTAAGAAAGTATTTTTTTTGTTAGTTTCCAACTGTTATATTTGTTGATGGCTAGGGAGCTCTCTTTAGTTACATCTTTTTGAATAAAAGGTATATAATTAGTTTAAATGCAAAGGAATTTAAGTTTAGGAATTCGAAGGTTGTATTTAATTATAATATATAAATAATTATTACAATTATTTTCATTAAGAAAAATATAATATTTAAAAAATGGCCATATATTAATATAAATTTTAAAATTAAATAATTAGAAGTATTTTTTATAGAATTTGTAAAGAACTTCATTTGGAAAGTTAAATGTTTAAGTTACTAAACCTTATATATAATAAGAATTAATTAAAATTTTAGTTATATATTTATTAATAAGATTATTTTTATAAATATTAATATATATAATAGGTTATTTAAATAATTATAATAGAACAATATTATAATAATAAAGATAATAAGGATTATTCTTCTAAAAATTAGTATTAATAATTTTTTACTAGATATATTAATTAGTTTTAGTATTATCAAGGATTTTAAATTCCATTATATTAAATATTTAAATATTTTAATTAATTAAGATTTATTTAAAATTATTTTGAAAAGATTTACAAAATGATAGAAATTGAAAAGAAAATTAATATATGTTACAGATTTCTAATATTTTTTTAATTTATTAATATTATTAATTTATTCAAATTGTATTATAAAAGTACAATTAAATAATAAAGTAATAATAATAATAATAAATTAATTATTTAAATTATTAATATTATTATTATTATTATCTAAAATACTAATTATTAATAATAACATTAATGTAAAATTATTATTTAAAAAATTTATATTAATTAATTTAAATTAAAAAAATATTTTTTAAAATTTGTTAATTAATAATTAATTAAATGTGATAAAATATTTTGGATTAAAAAAATTAAAGAATAAGTTTTGGAAAGAAAGAGGAAAGAAAAAAGGTATGGTATTAAATTATAGAATATTAAAATAAAAAATGTTATTTATAATTAGTGTGATTAAATTGGTAAAAAATGTTGCTCAATATTTATGTACAAGTTTAAAACATATATATTATATAAAAATCGCAATTGTAACTAATAAGTGCTTATTAATTCAAATAATAACAATTATGGAATTGGAGCATAAAATTCTTTTAATACCTTTTTTTACTTTATAACATTATTTTCTTTTTTTAAAGCTTATATTTTACTTAATTAGGCTAACGTTATTCATATAAATTGTATTTAATACTAATATTATTATTAATTACTAACCATTAATTAATAATATTTTACAGCATCAAGTTATTATTCTATTAATAATATAGTAAATTCATTAATTTTAAGATTTTTTAATATTTATAACAATATAATTAAATTATTATAGACATTAATAAAGATTATTTATTTAATTAAGTATAGTAAATTAATTAAATATAAAAATTTATTTTTTTAGTTAAATATAACCACCAAAATGATTAAAGGCCTTATGCTTAAATTTAATTAATTAATTAAAAATGCAACAATATTATTAAAAATTAATATAAACTATTGGTGCAATAATTTATTATTAATGTTAATATAAGCCTTATAATTATATATTAAAAAATAATAATTAAATAATTTATATATTATGGTTTTTTAGGAGTTTGTAACACGTAATACACTTAATTAAGGAGTTTTTTATAAGAAGGAATTAGTTTGGATTTTAGGTTATAATTTTAAGGGAGGTTTTAATTTAATTACGTTTAAGGTTATAAAATAAAATGTACGAATATTGTTTTTATTAATACATATAGATTTATTTAATTTAAAGCGTATAAGATTAATAAAGATTTACAATTAGAATTACTTTTTTTTTGTAGTTTATATTTTAAAGAAATATTATTTATGGGTTTTTGATTTAATTTGTTAAAGATCAAAACAACGAGCCGATCGTATCAGAGATTAGATAACGATAGCATTTGAAAAATTGGGAAAGTTAATTTTTGGGGAATTATATAGTGTGCCTATAGTTACTTAGAGAAATAGTTGGATTTGTGGATTTTGGTATGTTTACACGTTATATATAATTAAGTGTAAATCATAAGAATTAATTATTACGGCCAAAAATAATAATAATTATTACAAAAAATTTAATAATTATATAAAGTTATTAGTTGAATTAACAGCAATTCAAGTGATTAGCAGTTCAGTACTAGTATTAGCAATTATTGAAACCTTTAAGCCAATTAAGAGTAAATTACCGCCAAAACAGGTATTACAAGATAAAATACTTAAAACTATTTATTTATTTAAAAGTAAGTTAATTAGGATAAATAATATAAAGATAAGTAATAAATATATATTAAAACCAATTTAAAATGATATTTTTAGAAATTTATAATTAAATAATTGTATGATATATGGATTGTAATAAATTATTTATTTTGAAAGATAAGGATTTAATTTGTATATATGACCTGGAGAAATATTAGCAGATTTAGTAATTAAATTGTAGTTAAGTATATTGTTAAAATGATTAAGATAGGAAGTATTTAAATAAACTTTTGAGTATATAAAGTTTAATAATAATAATAGATTAATTTGTTAAATAGATAAATAAGATTAAAGAATGTTAAATAAAGATAAAAAATGTTTAAAAGTTGAAGAATAATATAATAATTAAGAGATTTGGGGAGTTAAGATTTTTTTTTTTTTTATTTTAGATTTATATGGAATTTGATTAGATTTATTACAGTGTTTCTAATTTAATCTTATTAGCCTTTATGGAGCTAAATTTTCTAAGGTTTCTACAGGTTTTTTAAATATAAATAAGCCTTTAAGAATTATTTTTCTTGTTTGATCAGCTTATGTTTTTAAGTATAAAATTATTAATTTTTCTATAGAGTTTTGTATAATAAAAATGTAGGGTATATTTTGCAAAAATTATTAAAATTTGTATTTAATGGTAATAATTTTATAATTAATTAGGATTAGTTGATTAAAAAAGGATAGATTTAATTATAAATTTGTAATATTTTATTAGGATTTTATTAATTATTTATATTGAATAAGAGTTTTATAATAAGTTAAAAATTATATAAATTTGAGGATATAAGGTGATTATATCTTGAGGAGGGGAATAGAACGATTGGGTAAGAGAATTGATATATGTGATTATTTGTGAATGGTAGTGTTTTATATATTTTAAAAAGGGTAAAAGAGTGTATATTATTGTATAAGGGTTTTATAAAGGTAATTTTTAAAGAATTATAATAAATTTAAATTGATTAGATAAGAAAGATAATTCTTGAGGGCTTATTTATGTTCAAAAGAGTTGTGGAGACTTAGATGGTTTGGTTCTAAAGAGGCTAATAGGATCTCTATAGGGCAGGATTTATTACATAAACATACTACACTAGTTTAGTATTTATATATAACCTTTGGTTTATTATAGGGTAATTGAAGTATAAAATATATCCTGTAGGAGTTATTAAAGCTCTTATTTAATTTATTTTAATTTAATTTAATAAAATATTATATTGAATAAGAGCTTTAATAGTTCTTACAGGATATACCTTGCACTTCAATTAACCTATAAGGTAACAATATCCTAAGGAAGAAAATAAAGTAATTGGGTAAGAGAATTAATAAACTTAACTGCTTATTAATGGTAGCGCATTTTAAGAGGATATTTTCAAAGGAGGGATTGAAACTGTATATTCTCGTACAAGGGTTCTATGAAGAAATTGGTCTATGGAACCTAAAGAGCTTGAGCTGATCAGACAAGAAAGACAACTTTCGAGGGCCTATTTATGTCCAAAAGAGCTGTGGGGACCTGGAGGGTCTGGCTCTAAGGAGGCTAATAGGGTCTCTACAGGGTAATATTTATAACCTAATTGCTCTATATCAGTTCAATATTAAATTTATTATAAAAATAAAAAAAATAATAAAATATTAATTAGGTATTTATAAAAGATTTTATATAAATTTTTAAAAATAATAACATTATAATGGATTAAGTATTTATAAAAGATTTTATTTGAAAATTTAAGGATTGTGTCAGCCCTTGGGGTGACCTCCAGTTTTAAAAACCCTAAACCTTAATCTTTAACTAAACTACTTACATTTATTTTCCAACACAAATTATATGTTTGAATTTAGTTTAAACGCAACATCAAAGAACCAAACTCTTAAATAACAATACAAATACGCTCAAGGCTAAAAAAGGTTGTTTTTAAGCTATTAACAAAGTTTGGGATTGATTGAAGTATTGTTGGTTATATTGTTAAGTGTTATATGAATTTGGAGATAAAATACGCAATTTTTACCTTTCAAATCCAATAATACATTAATATTACAATAGAAAAATCAAAAAAAATACTAACAGGTTTTAAAATACCTATTACTAGTCCTCACTACTTATACAAAATGAATAAAACATTTTATTACTTCACTATCACTTAATAAGGGTGGTATATATATAGGCAATACTTAAAAGATTTTAATTACACATAATATTTTTATTTTCTTATTCTTTTATTATATTATATAAAAAATAAATACAAGGTTTTATATCAACTATCGCTACCTCCAACCATTTAAATATTAAAAATATCTATTATTATTATTTAATTATTAATTATTTTCATAAATAAAAATTATTTTTATATAATATTATAATCAATAAACTCAAAAAATCACATTCATACCTTAGACTAGAATTTTTGGTACAACACGCACAGCCCCACAGATACGTCTGCACGGACCAGATGGGTGGTGGCTGTGGTGGCTGGTCAAAAATTTCTAGTCTAAGCTCGCTAAGATAAGGTATATTGTACTGTTTGGTATTTTACTTCAATTAGTTGGATGGTAGATGGATGTCTGTGCAATAATAATATATGCAGGATACGATGTGATTCGCCAACCGAATGAATCCTATTGCTACCACCCCTCGAACCGTAGAAATGGCCTCCGTCGCCCTTTCCGCAATCGGGATTGAATTATATTTGAAGATCATCCAATCGTAGCTCCCCCTCTGAAGACTATTTTTACGTTGTTGATGAACAGAAGTATTCATAATAATGCTGCTACTGCATAGATACTTTTCGCCCATCTGCTCTTCATTTTTCTTTGTCCTCAGACTTTTGTGCCTTTATTATTCTCCCCTGGTCGGCGGCTGAGAATAGCGACGTGCCTTGCTGCAAGGACTTAACCAGCATTGCCACCGCATCGCCCTTAAAGTCGTCGGCATTGCGGATCTTATCCAAGTCCTCTGCAAACTCTTTGGTGCTTTGTTGCAGGTAGTAAGAGGTGAACTCCTGGGATGTAGTGTTTTTGTCCGACATGGTTCCTCGTTCTTTCCCACTTCCGGTTGAGAGCTTAGGTAGGGAAAGTTGTTGGTGATAAGGCAGATTTGTGGCTCGGGAATTATTTGGTTGTAGTTGTAATACCTGGTAGAAGAATGGTTTTTTTTTTTTTTTCGACGGTTGGTGGTGAAAAGGTTTCTGATCTTGCTTGTAACTACATAATTGGAAGGGTTTGATCTCCACACTCCGTTTTATGAACCTGCTAACCTGGTTTGCCCGACTTTAGGAAGGATATTGTGCTGGCCTTGATCGATTCTTAAAGAAGAAGGTCATCTATGCATACAATAAAACATTTTTATTAAGTACATCTACAAATTTAATGGGTTGGTAGCTGGCCTGAAGAAGTCCCCACTTTAAGAATTCTGAAAAAATACGTATTCTTTTCCCCTTATTTTATTTTCTTTAATAATTGTAAGTATCTTTGTATTTTCTTTAATTTTAAATTATTTATTATATAATCTTAAATTTAAATTATAAAGGTTTTTTTATATTCCTTTATAATATAAAATATTATATTTTAAGTTAAAAATAACATTTAATTTTTTATAAAACAAAATTAAAAGATATATAATTTAAATTTAAAAGAAAAAAAAATTATTATTATTTTTTAAATTATAAAATTTATACAATTTAATTACTAAATAATATTTAATATATTTAAAAATTTAAAATATTAATTAAAAATTTATATACTTATTATATATTTATTTTTACTATTTTACCTAATTTTATATATTTTCTTATTTCTCATATTAATCCTAAAAAATCAACCTTATTTATTACTTTATTTATATATTCTTTGCCTAATTATTATATTATTATTAGAATTTATTAAAAAGATTAATTAATAAAATTTCCAATAAATTAAATAAATATTCTTAACTTAATACTTTTTTACCAATTTTACATTTTTTTAATATATAATTTTTTCCTTCTAATAAGAACAAAAATATATTTATATTTTATAACTTTTTATCCATATTTATTGCTTATTATTAAAAAATATCCTGAATATTAACAGTTGCAAATTTAACTTTAAGAAGCCCCCTTTTTACAATAATTCTTTAAACATTTATAATTAAAGGTTGTATTAAAGTTGGTTAGTTTTTGAGGTTATATCCGGAAGCCTTACTACTTAAATTAAAAATAATCCCCCAATTTTATAAAAATACCAACCAATTACCCCATTATATAAACAATCCTAATTCTTTCTTTCTATTAATTCGCTTTTTATCCAATATTACTTTAATATTTTATAATAAAAAAGATATAAAATTAGTACTAATAATCCTACCAACTATTCTAACTAATCTAAAACTTTTTAAAGAAATAATAATTAAAAAAGGATAAAATATTAAAAATATATTATTTTTATATTTTATAAATATAATATATCTTTATATAATTTAATTTATAATTCTTCTTAAATAATATATATATTAACCTACTTATAATTTAATTTTATTATTTATTATTTAAAAATAATATTTTCTTATTTTTTTATTAAAGAAAATAAATATATAAAATTAATAAAAACTTTTTTTATATAAATTAAAAAAGATATAATTATTTTAACAATTTAAATAAAATTATAATTTTATTTAAAATTTATATGTTGTTAATAGACTAAGTTCTTTATATAAAACCCTTATATAATCAAATTTAAATAATATTAAAACACAATTATAAAATAAATATACTATTTTTTTATGCTATATAATAACCTCTAATAAATCTTAAAAATTTAATAAATCTATCCTATTTTATATAAATATTTAAAAATAATTATAATATATATTAATTTATTTATTTTTATATAATTTTATTTAATATAATAAGTAGTTTATATTAAATATTTTTTTATATAAATTTATTCTTTTTAGTAACTTAAAATATTTATAGATTATATAAATTAAATATTTAAACAATATTATTTGGTTTATATAGGCAAATACTTTAATTCTATATATATACATTTATTTCCAATTTTATAAATTAAAAATATAATTTTAAATTAATGGTGTTTTTTATATTTAAAACATCTATACCAACAAAAAATAAGATAATATAATTATTATATTAAATAAATTATTTTTTTTTAAATAGAATTTCAATTAAATTAATTAAAATTATAAAATTAATATTAAAGTTTAAATTTATATAAAATATAATATTCCAATTAAAATATAATAAAATAAATGGAATTGAAGATATGGTGATGATTATTAATATAAATAAAATAAACTTCTATTTATATTATCCTTTAAATTTTTAATAATAAATATAAATTTATTAAAATTTAAGATAATAAGTAAAAAATTAATATATTTAAAATTTTAAGAATATTATTACTTAAATAATTTTAATATAAATATTAATATTATAGATAAGATATACTAAATATATAATACATTTTCTATCTCATTTCTACACCATAACAAATTTCAATAATTTTCAATTAATAGCAAATAATAATCATAACCAATATAGAATATAAAATAAATCAATTTAAAAAAACCTTATATTTCCCAAATCATTTTATTATATCATATTAGGACATTATATGTTAGGTTTATTTTTTTATAATCCTATTAATAATATTACAAATTAAATTAATAAATAATTTATTAATTTTAAATTTTATTATTATTATATAGAACTTTTTATATATGGATATTGATTTATATTATTATTCTTGGAAATTTTATATTTTTTTTATTACAAATTGTTGGTAAGTTTATAATTATTAACATTTAATTTCATAAAATCCAATAAAAGTCCTTAATTTATATCATTAATAATATGAATTTTAATTAAAAATATAATTTCTTAATTATTTTTTTTCCATATAAAATAAATATATCCATAAATAATAATTAAATAGATTTTTATATAACAATTATAATAATATTAAAAATATTTTAAAAATAATATTTATAAAGGGGTTACTTAAAAATAAAGAAGAAAAACAACAATAACAATAAAAATAAAAAAAATATTATAAGAATATTTACATATTTAAAAAATAAATTAATTAAATTATTATGAAAAATTAATAAAATTAATTATTATTATAATAAATTTATCCTAACAAATTCCTAATTATTAATATATTCTTCCTTAAAGATTAGGGTTAAATAATACAAATATTAACCCCAAATTTAAAATTTCAATTTCATTTATTATAAATAAGGATAATTTTATTTTTTAAACCAAACTTCAAAATACCATTAAAATATTAAATTTATAATTTTAATTAAAAAAATAAATATTATTAAAAAAAATATATTTAAAATTTATTAATACCTCTAACAAAATAATATGCATTTTACAATTTTAATAATATATTTATACTAAAAAAAAGTTCCCTTTAAAGTAATATCAGCTTTATCTAATATAATACTTAACTTAAAATATTAAAAAAAAATTATAAGAACATTTTCTATTAAAACTTATATTAAAATTAAAAGAGGCATTCTCTATAAATTTTGAAAAAATACTATACCAATTTAATTACACTAAATGCTTCCCAAAAACATCACATCTAATTTTAATATATATAACTTATTAATTAACCATATTTTTAAAGAAATTCTTTTTAAATTACTAATTATTTATATTACAAATACCTTGTATTCATTTATATCTAATAAAAATCAAAGATTTACACCTATTTAAAAAACAATTTCTAATAATAAAATATACCTTTATAATAATCATTAAATTTTCTTTCAATCCTTTAAATAATTAATTTAGTAAAATTTTATATAAAAAGGTTTTAAATTATATAATTATTTTTGTAAATGATGTTTTTTAAATAGCTAATATCTTACCCCATCCAATTAAAAATATTTTAAATAAAATTATTATAATATAATATGGCCCCAATAAACCTATTAAGAAGGATTTTTTACCATTCTTTGAATTTAAAAAATTTATATTAAAAAAAACCTTATTATAATTAAAAATAAATAATTATTTATATGTTAAAGTTCTTTTAAATAGATAGTTTTAAAATTAATAGCTAATAAGAAAAAATAAAATAGTTTTAAATGCCTTATTAACTTTAATATAGCATATTCCTAATATTAAAGAAGAATTAATAAAATAGGCCATTTATATCTTTTAATAAAAAAATCTTTTATTAATATTTTATAATGTTTTAAATAGAGAGATAACCAATAAATTAAAATAAAAGGTTAATTTAAATATAGAAAATATAATGGAGGAGGATCTTATAAAAATTAAAATATCATTTATCAAAAGAAGATAGGATATCCAAGAAGAATTATTATCTATGAATTTTTTAAGATTCTTTAATTTAAGTGGTAATAGAACAAATGATTTTTAAAAAATAAAATTTATTTATCAAATTATTTATAATAAAAAATCATTAAATAATAATATTATTAATAAATCCAAATTTTTTAAAGAAGTTATTAATGGTTAACTATATGTGAAGATATTGTTTAAATCCAAATTTTTGAGTATTTAAAATCCTTATTATTTTATAAATATTTTTATAACATTTTTTCTATACAGTTAAGATGGCTTTATTATAATAAATTAAATTAAAAAAAATAAATTAACTACTTTTAAAAAAAAAATTTCATCTTATAAATATAAATAAATATTTTTTTTATTTATTAAAAGATGGTACTTTTATATATTATATAGAATAAAATATATAAAAATTAATAAATTTTTATAAATAAACATTTATTAAATTATTCCAATATAGAACTAATACCATTATATATCTAATATTCCTTTTTTTTATATTTAACCAAATAATTAAAAATAATAATGTATATATTAATTAAATATGTATAAATAAAGAAACCTTTTATAAAATAATTAAAATTTATAATTCATTTATAAAAAAACAATTGCAGTAGGTTGGAAAAGATTTTTAAATAAATTACCAAATTAATAACCTTAAAATAAAATTATTATTAAAAAAAATTGTTATTTATAGATGTTAATAATTATTTTTTAATAAAAAAAAGATTTTACAATATAATAAATTAAAAAGTATAATTATACAATATAGGATATCTATTATTTAATTTATAAATAACCTTAATAATATAATATCACCAATCTATATAAAAATTAATCAAAAATTTTAAAAGAATAGATATTTAAAAAAATTAAAATAATAAATAGAAAAAAGGTTAGTACCTATTAATAAATCCTTAATAAAAGAAATAAACTAAAACCTAGTATCTTTTATAATATAATTTCATATTTATATAAATACCTTTTTCAAATACATCATTAAAACTCATTTTAAAAATAGGGTATTCAATCTAATTAACCAATATTTTAAAACCTTAAAAATAAATAAGTGAAGTGTATTTCATTTTTATAATTTCTTATAATATTATGGTAATATTAATATAAAAATAATAATAAAGGATTTAATAAAGAATAATAAACAAAAAAAAATTAATAAATTTTTAAAATAAATTAATAAATACTTTTAAAAAAATTTTAATTATATTATCTTAAATAAAAAATCTCATTATCCTAATAAAATATATCTTAAACCATCTAAAAACTTATATAATAATATTTATAAATTAAAAAAAAAATAAGAGGATAAGGCCTAATATATGATAATTGTAATATAAGCCTATTAATATACAACAATGTATTAGAAGTATAAAAGAACGAACAAGCTAAATAGATATTATTTTGAATAGTTTTAAAAAAAGGTTAAAAATATATATATTAATAATAACAAAATCCTTTATATTAAAAGAAATTCCAACAATTACACACAATAAAATAAAATTATAACTACAACTATATAATATAACCATAACTTCTTACTAATCTATACTACTACCTAAACCCTAATATTCTTATACTATATTACAAATTATATTACAAAATTAAAAATACCTTCTTATTAAAAATTTATACTTATAACTTTATTTTTAAATTAAATCACCATAAATTATTATAACTAAAAAAATAATAATAAAATTAAAAAAACTTAAAAAATTATAATATAAATTTTGAATTAAATTTTTTCTTAATAAAAATTATTATCCATTAAAATATACAATTATTTATTTAATTATAACATATATTATTGCTTTTTAAAAAAATAACATTAATTATATTTCAATATAATTTATTTTACTATTTAATATAAGTGATCACATTTATACAAATTTATTAAGAATTATTCTGATAGTAATAAAAGCCTTTAAATAAATAAATCTCTATTTTTCAACAAAAATGGTTATAAACCAAATATTTTTAAGACTTATATATATTAAGGGCCATTATTAAAGGATATATACTTATATAAATATATTTTTATTATTAACATCACATTAAAACCTATATCCAAAAATTTATAATTATATAAAGTAACATTTAATAAATTAATAAAAGATAATTAATTCTACTAGAAGATTATTTATCTTAAATAAAATAATATAAAGATTTTTATTCCTCTTTTAATAAGTTCTTTACCTTTAACATTTAATAATAATAAATTATATAATTAGAATATTATAATCTGCCTTATTTTATTTGTTCTTTAAAAAACATTTGTTAAATAAATATAATAAATTCTGTTGGAAATATAAGAAGATTTATCTCAAACATTTCCAATAAGATTAAAGTTTATCAATAATAATTTCAATTTATTACAAAAATTTAAAAATAATATAATTAAAGATTAAAAAATTTATAAAACCCATTTTAATAAAAATACCATATTATAAAAATATAATAAAAATTATAAAAATATAAATAAGTATAAGATTAAAGAATCTAATAATCTTCTTAAATGGTAAAAGGAATTTAAAATAATTAAATATTTTTTTGAAGAAATTTTCTAATATTTATAAAAAATATAATTAAAAGAAATATTAATATTTAAAGAATTTATAATGTATATTATAAATTTAATATTAAAAAACAATATAAAAAAATTTATAAAATTTCCAAATATTCCAAAATTAAATACCTATAAGATTTTATTTAAATAAATAATTTAAAAAAACTTTATATTTTAATCTCTACATCCTAATATAAATTAAACCATAATAGAATATATTAAAATATAAATAAATAATTTAATTACTATAAATACAGAAAAATTAAGCAAAATTATAGGAACCATAGATGAAAAAAATTTGTTAAAAAAGCTTACCAATAATATAGAAATATTTAGTATAAATAAAAACCCTATGCAATATATATTATTAATACTATAATAACATATATCATGGGAAGTTTAGCTAATACTACTTACCATTAAACTCTTCCAAGGGAAGAATTAAATAAATGTAAATCAATTCTTATCACATAAAAACTCATTTAATTTTAAATAAAATATATCACTATTACTTATTATAAGAAAGATGGATATTTTAACTATATATAAAATATAATAACAATTATTCTACAACATATTAGATATAAATAATAATAATTTATATGAACCTCAATTCTTCCATTATTTTAAAGAAAAAAAAATATAAATAAAAATATAATTATTAAGACTATTATTAAAACATTTATAATAAAAAATAAATAATAATAAATCAAAATAACAATTATATTTAATAATACAATAACAAATATTAATAATATTACTATATATTTGACCATAAATCTTTTTTCCAAATTTAATATAGCACCAAAATAAGAAAGAATTTAAAAAAACATTGATATGCTGATTATTAATAAATATAATATATTATTAAAATATAATTTTTACGCAATTAATAAAAAATTTTAATAAGCCTAAGGGTAATTTAATATAGATTTTAAAAAACTACCAATTATTATACTATATAAGGATTTTTATCAATTTTAACCTATTATAAGAACAACCTTTCTTTTTCCTAACCAATCAACAAATACAAGAAAATTGGAAAGGATGGGTTAATTTTATAAAATAGAAAAGAATAATAACCAATACCTTAACCATTTACTATAGGAAAAGTTTATAAATATTAATTTTTTAAATTAATAAATAAGGAATGGTAATCCTAACCTTAAGGCTATATTAAATAGACTTTATAATAAAACATAAATATTAAATAATATAAATATATTAAATAAAAAAATGATTATCCTAGAAAATATTAATTTAAATAAACATATAAAGATTATAACACCTTTAAATTCAATATAATATATAATAAATTTTTAAATTATGTTAGTATTTGTCAGAAAAAGAGGTTAGACTATATATCTCTTTTTATTAAATCATTAAATAAACTATTTAAATTAAAAAGAAAACCTAATAATTATATTTAAGATAATAGATATTTTAATTTTAAAAATTCCAACTTACATGGTTTTTACAAGAAATATGTTAGTTTTTGTAATAGAAAATATTTATTAGGTATTGAAAATAATGAATAGTGTTGAGTACCTTTGTAAAGACTTCATCCTAAATCCAAAAATATCCATTTATAAGATTATATTAAATTTTTTATTAATAACATAATCACCAAAAATATTTTTAATATTATTATTAATAATAAATATAATATAATTTAATAAATTAAAATAGGGGATATTACCTTTATTTCCAAAATCAATTAATATAAATTAGGTTTATTTATTTAAGTATAAAGATTTTATATTAATACCTATATTTATTATTATTAAATTTAAATTATAAGGGTAAATAATTCAAAAAATATATTTAAATTTAATATCATATTGCTTTAATATAAAAGGGGTGGATTTTATAGTTATATATATTTAATTGTTAAAGGTTGTTAATTTTTAAAATTTATATTTATTATTGTTTATAGATGAGGATTATTGGTATAGGTTAAAATTACCATTTAAAATAAATTAAGGTATATATTAATTAAATATGTTAGCAAAAAAAACCATAAGATTTTTTATATAATATTAAAAAGTATTTAAAAATATAATATTAAAAAAAGGAAATAATATATTTATTATTAAAAAATATTATAATTTTAAAAGATATATTATTTAATATTTTTATATATATAGTAATATAAAAGAAATTATATTCTTTTAAATCTTAAATTTGATTAAATAGCCTATGTTAGAAATAAAAGAAAAGAAAAGAAAAAATATATTAAAAAAAAAAAATGATATTACAAACTCAAAAATTCCTATTTATATCTAATATTATAATCTTAATATAAATAAATTAAAAATTTATATATATGTTTATTAATATTTACCTATCCCTATATTAAAATTTTATATTCATAAAAGATGGATATTAATATAATATTTTTTTATATTTATATTATATAAGGTTGGGATTTTATACCTAATAATATTTTACTAATATAAAAATTTAATTATATTTAATTTTGGAAAGTTTTTAATTTTTATTTATATTATAACCTTTTTTAAGTAATTAGAAATAAGTATAAAATTTAGAAAAATTATTATAATCTATATTTATAAAAAATTATGGAATAATAGATATAGGAGTTGCATTTTTATTTATAATAGAATTGTTAAATATAAATATATATTAGTACTTATTATTATTATTTTCATTAGAAATATTATTTATAATTTAAATGGTAATATTATTTATAAAGGATGGAATAAGGTTTGAATAATTTGGAATAAATAATAAAATTAATTATTTATATAATAAAAAAAAGTTATAATAAATTTTAAAATTATTATTATTATTTGAATTATATAAAAATAAAAAATCTAATGAAAATAAATCCTTATTAATAAGAATAAAATAGAAAAATAAATCCACATTATATTTAACATCCTTTAAAATCTAATTAACATCCCTTTTCTAACCTTTTTAGAAAAAAGTCAAATAACAACATAAAAATCCTAATCTTAAGGAAAATATATTTAAATTAAATAAAATTTCTTTTTTTTATTTATTATTAAAGGATATATCACTTATATAAATAAGTTTAAACATTTTATATATTAATTATATTTTAAAAGAAAACATTATATTAACATAGAAAATAAATTATATAAATTAAATAAATAAATACCTGGCTGGTATACTGTATAATTTATTAATAATCATATTTTAATATTTATAAATATTTTAAAAACCTTTACCAATATTTTTAGTAAGGTAATTCATATAAATATAGAATTTATATTTTTTAATAAGATTAATAATAATAAATTTGGATATAAAATTTAAAAAATTATAATCTCAAATAAAATGAAAATCTTTATATAATAAGATTTTATTCCTTTAATCTTTTAATATTTATATATATAAATTAATAATAGAATAATAAATATAATTATGTTTGATTTAGGTAATTTTTTATTTAAAAATAATATAGGCCAAATTAATCTTAAATAAATAATTAAATAAATAATAAAATTTGGTATATAGTTTATTTTTTATTATAATAATATTAGGATTAAAGAGAATTTTAATATCTTTTTAAAGTTTTAGGGTCCTTTTAGAAAATAACCAATTATTAAAAATGAGAATTATAGCCCAATGGATATTATATGGTAAATAATTATATTTATTAAGAATAATAAAGAAATAGTTCCTAGATGGTAATAGATTATTAAAGGGGATTTATAAATGATCCTGAATTTCTGGACTTTTGGAAAGGAAGGGTAATATCTTTTTTAAAAAATCTTTATTTTTATTGGATTATATGATATTATTGGCTAATATATAAGAGGTATAATATATTATAATATATTGTGCATCTTTATTATTTATAATAAATTTAAGAAGATAATTACAACAATCCTTTTCCATATAATATGAATAATAAATACAGATTTTCCTAAAAAAATAATCATTATAAGGTTTGGTATTTATAATAATATTATAAAAAAGGAATATTATTAATGGAAATTTATTTTTAAAAAAGGGTAATAATATTATATAATCTTTATTCATAAATTCTTCTATTAATAAATTAATAAAAAATTCATATTATTAAATTATATTTAATATATATCATTTATATTATTATTATTAGAATTAATTTCCACATTATTAAATTTATTATTAAATAAATTACCAAATTTATTATTAAATAAATTGCCAGATTTGTTATTTAATACGTTATTAGATTTATTATTAGATTTGTTGCTAGATTTATTATTGGATACATTGCCAGATTTATTATCAAATACATTGCCAAATATATTAATATTAAGTTTAGTAATATTAGGTAAATTAAATAAATTTAAAGAAAATAATTTGTTAATTAATATAATATAAAAATAATATAATAAAAATATAAAATTAAAATAATAAAAATGGATTAAATAAAAATAATTATATAATAAAAGGTGGATGAATAATAAATTAAGTAAGAATATAAAATATAAGTACTTTATTTTCTCCATTTTATAAAGAATGTTTTATAAGATTTAAATAAATAAACAGTCTGTAAGATGGTGATAAACCTATAAAGGATACCTAAAAGATTAATATAATTAAAATTTTATAAAATATTAATTTAGGTAGGAATATTTTTCTAAATTTTCATATTTATATATTAATATATATATAAAATATTAAATAATTAAATTTTATATAACAACCTACATCACTAACCTTAACAATACAAATAAAAGTTTTACTATTAATTATTATCAAATCAAAAAAAAAGTATTAAATATATTAATAATTAAATCTAGAAAAATGATTATTGGAATCTAGGAAAATAAAATATTAAAAATAATTTTTGAAAATAAATAATATTAATTGTTAATTATTTAATTGTTTGATAGATGAAATATATTAAAAATATTTTCTTTATTAATTTTAATTTTGGTATTGTAATAATAGATAAAGGATATTAATTAATATAAATAATATAAGAGAAATTAAATACATCTTTTATCTTTTATTATTTTGTTTTTTTGTAAGTGTTTAGTATAATAATGTTATATTAATTTTATTTTTATGGGAAATAAGATTATTGTTAGTAAAAAACCCTGGTTTGTTTTTATTATTATAATTATTGTTTTTTTTAGTATGTTTGGTAAATCTTTTACTATAACATTTTAATTTAATTTAGTTATTATTAAGTATTATAATTGAATAATAATTAGTCTTTGAGGAAGTAATAGAAGGTAAATTTTGTATGCCTGGAAAAATGATTATAATATTAGTGGATGTTATGGTTATTGGTATTTTAAACTTTGTAACTTAAGATGAAAAGGCAGTTTAAGAATTACCTAATAAATTGTTACAAAGAAGGGTGTTAAAAGTAGGTATAAGGTAGATTGGTTTATTTTGGATTTATAATTAATAATAATATATAATATATATAATTTAAAAATATAATGTAAAATAAAAATATATATTAAAATATATTAAGAATAATAGAAAAATAAATCCAAAAAAAAAGATGTGGAATAGGTAAACATATATAACAATAATAGAAATATATATACTAATATATGTTTTATAAATAAGATATTATTAAGGGTATTTTAATAATAATGTTATAGCTATGTATAAAACTTTTTAATTCATAAAAATCTAATTTTAAATATTAATTTGAATAGAAAGGGATAGGGATAATATTAATATAATATATTTGGGTATTAAAATAAAATAATATATTATAAAAAATCCATTTTAAAAAATTATTATATAAATAATTATATGGTTTAGAAGAATTTAATAAAAAAATAGTATTTAATTAAAAAAGAAAAAAAAAAAAAAGGAAAAAAATAGGTTTTTTAAATAAAAAAGATAGGAATTAAGTAAATATTTAAAATTAATATCAATTATTAAAAAATATTTATTATTATTAAAATATAGATTTTGAAATAATATTAATATTTAAAATAAAAGTTTTATATATTAAATTATAAATAAAGTATTTATTTTTTAAAAATTAATATTTAGGAGGCTTATTTAATAGGTATTTACAATATATAAATGGGATTTAATTAATAAAGATTAAATATAGAAACTAAAAGAAAAGTAAATATATAAAATATATATAATTAATAATACTTTAAATTAAATTATATATATAATAATTTTTAAAATTTTAAAAAAGAAAAAGTTAATATTAAAAAACATATTAATAAAAAATTAATGAAGCAAATTTATATAATAAGGGTTAATAATATAAAAAGGTATTAAAATATTTTGAAATTAAATGAAAATATAAATCCTAATATATAATAGCCTTATAACTGAGTAGGTTAGGTGGCTACTAAAGTTGGGCTATTGTGGTGCCCCGCAGGGGTGCCCTCTTGTGCTAGTCTTCCCTGTCCGGCCTGTGAGAGGTAGGTACAGTACCCAATTACACAGCCAATCCTCAATTCTCGTGATACAAATGCGATGTTACGAGAGGTGGGAAACAGCAAACCGAGTGCGTAACGAATATACGTATCGCCACGAATAAGGATAAGCTGTTTCAGCTCCCCCCGCCTTGTTCATGCTATGTAGACAAAACCCCCATTGTCAGCCCCATTACGTCAACAGCATCTTTCTACGGTTAGAGATGTGCTACGCTGTGCCGTATTATCCAGATTCGTAAATTTTCATCACCATCTATATTCATAATTTGATACAATATATTGATTTATAAATGCCGTCTTGTTACTTATTTCTTCGTATTAGGCTTACTTGTCGGGTTTAGTAAATAGCTACTAAGATGGCACCACACGAAGGACTCGTACACGTGAAAGAGTACGACTGGAGAGATAGCAATGTTGAGAACATTGGAACAGAGCTTGATCATAAAGTCAAGTATAACTCAGCAGCTACCGAACCGGCATGGCAGGAAGTCGGCAACGCTCCTGGCCTTTACGTTTGGCGGATTGAGGATTTCCAGGTAGTCCCGTGGCCAAAGGAACGATACGGCGATTTCCACGAAGGGGACAGCTACATTGTTTTACATTCGTACAAGATAGGGAGCAAGGATGGGCAGGAAAAGCTGGCCCATGATATCTATTTCTGGCTCGGAAATAAGACAACACAAGACGAGGCCGGCACTGCCGCTTACAAGACGGTCGAACTCGATGAATTCCTACACGGCGTAGCCATACAGCACCGTGAGCTCCAAAAGGAGCCTTCTGATGACTTCGTGACCTTATTCGCTCGTATCCGAATTCTATCAGGCGGTGTTCGCTCTGGTTTTACGCACGTCGAGACTGAGGAGGAACCTAAGGAAACGCTCACCTTGCTCAGAATCTTCAAGCACTCAACTGCCAAACGTGCCGACTCGATCTTGGTCTACGAGGTCGAGCCTACTTGGCAGAGCCTCGACGAAAATGATGTCTTCGTGTTGGAACACGACAACAAAATCTGGGTCTGGCAGGGCAAAAACTGCAGCCCAATGGAGAAGGCCAAGGCTGCCCAAGTCGTTCACGACATGACTATTGCGAAACACATCGATGTAGAAGTTGTGTCGCAAGCGGAATCAAGGTCGCGGACTATCGTTGGCATGCTAGGTGGACAGGATGTCGAAGGACCACTCCAGGCACCGCGACCTATCTTCTCATCCAAGAATCAAGATTCCGCCACCCATCACCCGCGTAGGCTATTCCGCCTATCAGACGCCTCTGGCCAACTGAGGTTTGACTTGGTGAAAGAAGACTCCGCGATAGACCGTTCTGATCTCGATACCAACGATGTCTTCATCCTCGACACCGGATCTAGTATATGGGTTTGGCAGGGTTCGGGAGCGAGCAGGGCGGAGAAGGTGATGTGGATTAAAGTAGCTGAATCATACATTCGACAGCTCGGACAGGAATCTGGCGACAGCCAAACATATCTAATGCCGATTTCCAAAGTAGTCGAGGGCAGTGAGAGTCCGGCTTTTATTAAGGCGCTAGGAGCATAAAGAGTAGGCCTATGATTTCTATTCTAAAATTGTGAAATCCAGCTAATATATAGGTACATGATAAAGAAAGCCAATGTTTCCTCGTTAACCTAGTTAATTGCCGATTTCAAGTTTCTACCTAATTATGGTTTGATAATATCCCCGTTGAGTAGGAACATCGAAAGTTGATGCCTATCGTAAGCGAGATTGGAATATGCATTTAAAAAGCATCTAACCTAGGTTAGTATTTATATATGACATTTTATCTTAGCGAGCTTAGATTAGAAATTTTTGTCAGTTATTATAGCCACTATTTAATATGGTCCATATAGATATATCTGTAGGACTGTGCGTGTTATGCCAAAAATTTTAGTTTAAGGTATATATATGGTTTTTTAAAGTTCTTATAAAAATTATTTATATAAAATAAAGATTTTTTTTTTAAAAATATTTAATAATTAAATAATAAAAATAAATATTTATAATTTGTAAATATTTAGAAATAGTAATAATTAATATAAAGTTTTGTATTTAATTTTTATATAATATAATAAAAGAATAAAAATGTTATATATAATTAGTAGTTTTAAGTTCCTATTAATATATTATTTAATTATCATTTTTATTAAATAATAGCAAAATAAAGAAGAACTTTATTTATTTTAAATAAGTAATAAGGGTTAATAATAAATATTTTAAAATCTGTTAATATTTTTTTTAATTTTTTTATTATAATATTAATATATAATTGAATTCAAAAAATGAAAATCATTAATTTTTATTTTTATATAATATTTAATAATAATATAATTAATAATATTTTAATTAATCCTAAATTTTATTAATAATTTAAAAGTTATCTTTTTTAATTTTAAATATATTTATATTATTATTTAAGAATTTGGTTCTTTAAATAATTTAATTGGATTGATGGTATGGTATGTGTTATTTGATGATTGTATTGTATTGTTTTTTAAATATATATAAAATATAAGTAATTTTTAGGATAGATATGAATTGGAATAAGTATTTGTAAATATTGTTACTAATGCAATATTAAATTATAATATTATTAATAATATATTTAAATTTAAATTAAAAAAAAAGTAAGTAATTATTATTTAATATATTGTATTTTATTATAATAATATTATTTTTGTGATTTGGATAGGTTATGGAAAGATAATTGTTTTGTAAATTATATTTGTTATTATATATAGGAAAATAATTATATAGTTATATCCTTTAAAATAATTAAGTTAAAATTAATTTGAAATTTTTTCTTAAATATTAAGGATATATTTATTATTTATTATAAAAAAAATTAATAAAGTTAATAAATAATATAATAATATATATATATAATTTATTTATTATATATTAAAATAATGAAATGTAATTTGGTTTAATTAAAGATATTTTTATTTATATTATTTTTAATTTTGAATAAATTATTATTAACTGATTTTTTTAATTATTTTACAATTTGGAATTTAATAATAAAATAACATTTATAATTATTAATAAACTCCATATAATATATTAATAGTAAGACTTTTAAATTATATATTTTAATTTATATTAAATAAAAGGTTTAATCTTTTGAAAGATATTTTGATTTAAATACACAGCTATTTTAAACAAAGAGGTTTAAAATTTTATATTATAAAGAATTAATTTTAAAAAAAAAGATTTATTATAAAATAATTTATTATTTATTTAAGTTATTATTAGTTACCTAAATATTATAATTATTATATAACCATTAGAAAAAGATAATATTTAAAAAGATTTTTAATAATTAAATTTTTTTTTAATAGGTTAATAAATAAAATCCCTTATAAGATTAATAAAATTATTATATTTATTAATAATAAAAAGAAGTTAATTATTATTTATTATTATTTAATATTATAAATTATAAAATTGAATTTAACCCATTTTTAAATTAAATATTTTATTAAATAATATAATATTCATATGTAATTAAAAGATTAATAATATATATATAATAAATTTATTGGAAATATTTCTTCCTATTAAATTATATTAATAACTATAACTTTTAAAATAAATATAAATATTTAAAATATTAAACAAATAATATAATATAAACCCCTTATTTCTAGTAATTTAATAAATTTATAGTAGCAATTCAAATAAATAATTAAAAATAAAATAATATAAGTTAAGGTATATTTCTTTATTCCTTATTAATATTTTAATTAATTAAGCACCATAAAAATGGTAAAGTTTATTCTAAAACTTAAAAAAAAATTATTAAAAATATTATTAATTTTTAATTATTTATAATAAATTATTATAATTATTAATATGGAGTTAAATATTTTTACTAATATAGCAAAGACATTCCAACATTATTTACCATCAAATTTAATGGATCAAATTATAAATATTTTTGGAATTAATAATGATATAAGGTTAATAATAACTTCTAATTATAGGTTATTTAGGGATATAATATTAATAAAATAGATAATATTAAATATAAAAATTAAGTAAAATTTAAAAAAAAAATAATTTTATATATTTACCCTTATTAATATTCTTTATTTTAGGAAGTTTATTTTGAAATTCCTCCAAGAATTAACAGGGGACCATATAAAAAACACTATTCAAATTAATAAATAAATATGTTATAATATATATAACCATAAGTTTAAAATATTACCTTTTCTACCTTTTAAACCTAAAATTAATATTATATTTAGATTAAATATAAAGATATAATTTGTATTAAAGGAATTATAATCCTTTTTGATGGAGCTAATTGAGGAATATAATAATCTGGAATTATATTGGATAGACTTACTAATATTTATTTTTATATATTTTAAAATGTAATAGAAAATTATAGGGTTATATACAAATATTATAAATAATAATAAACTTAATTAATAAATTAAAAAAATGTTAAAAGAAAATAATTAAATTAAAAATAAATATAAATGATTTAATTAAAGATTAAAATTTAAGACTTTTGAAATATATTAATAAATAATTTAAAAATATTAATTATACCTTATAAGTTTAAAATAATCTAAATAAATCAAAAAAGTGGCAAATCAATTTCATATTAAGGTTTTAAATATACTAATAGGTACGTCAACAACTTAAACATCAATACCAATAATTTTAAATATATTAAATAAAACACTTTTAAATCCTTTTATTATTATTATACTAGATTAGGTAATAATATTTAAATTAATGAAATATTATAAAAAATAAATTAATAATATATTAAAATAAAAGTAATAATCTTTTATTATACATTTAATATATTAAAAGAGTATATTAAAAAAATATAGATATATTTTATAATAAGATATAAATAAAATCATTTTTAAACCTAAGGTTTATATATAAATATTTGTAATATTATTAAATTTTATAAACTTTATAATTAGGTATTATATAAAACTTATGGCTATTCCACCAGGATTTTTAAATAAAAAATATTTAAAATAAATACTTATAAAAATAGTAAGTATATAAATTTTTATTTAAAGTTTTAAATTAAATATATTATTAAATTTGTTTAATATGTTAAATAATCTGGTATGTTAAATAAATCTTTTTCTTACCCTTCCTAACCTATATTTATTTCTTATTTATAAGTGTAATGAAAACCTTATTAACCTTCCATTCTAATAATATCAAATAAATATTTATTTAATATATTATATGATGTAGATTATAGTTAAATGGGGGGCCTATCAGCCCTCCACCTTTTTCTATATTTATATTGCCATTATTAGCAATGTTATTTGCATTTCTAATATTATTGGAAATGTTACCTATTAATCTATTGTATATTAAATTACCTATATTAAATAACTTTATAAAAACCTTTGGGGTTTAAGGTAAAAATAAATTGTGGATAATTAATTTATATAATTGTGTGAATGTTGGATAGGTTTATTTATATATTAAATTTATTTAATAAGAATTAAAATTATATAATATAAATAAATAAATAATTAATTTTAATAAATTTATTAACCTATATTATATTAAAATAGCCATATAATTCCTTAAGAAAACCCTCTTACGTAGATATATATTACTATTTGATATAAGTATAATAAAAACTATTATTAAAATAATATTAATATTTAATATTATTTAATTAAAGAATGTAAAAATACCAAGAATTTTCCTTAATCACTATATATATAACATAATAATGATATAGGTAAGGCAATAGGCTTTCATTTAACATTAATGCTACTGTGTATATAAGCTCTTATATAAGTACTGCCATATATATAGGTTTTTGTATAGGTGTGAGAATGTTTTATTAAATTTTATTAAATTAATTAAATATAATATAAAAGGTATTAAATAATATCCTTAATTTAAAATAAAAAATAAGAAAAATATAAAAAAAAAAAGAAAAAAAGAATTTTAAAAAAAGGTGGCTAATTTATTTATTTATATGAAAATCCCCGCTTTTAATTAGTATTACCTATTTATACATTTAAAATTATGTAAAATATTATAAAAAAATATATATATTTAGATTTAATTATTATAAATTTATATATAATTATATATAAATTTATAATAATTAAATTTAAATATATATATATATTTTATGGTAATTTTTGGCTTAATAAAAGATAAGAGAATAGTAAAAAAATATAATTAAAACAATTTAATTTATTTAATTAAATTAAAATATTACAGATAATTTAATTATGTATAAATTAATAGTGTTGTAAAAGGTAAATTAAAAATCTTTATTATTATTATTATATTCTTTATTATTAAATTAATATAAATATTATCCTTCATTATTATTAATAATATTATTATTTTTATTAAATATATTAAATATATATAATTATTTAATATTATTATTTATTTGGATTATTTTGGTGTTAAATTCTTTAACTTTCTTTATTATTAATTAATTATATCCTTTTTTTATAATATCCAATATATTGTATAAGTTAAAAAAGATACTATTGTAATTATTATTCTTAAACCTTTTGGTAATACCATCCTTATATAACTTATATATATATTAAATTATTTGATTATTAATCTTTATAATATAATATTAGCCCTTTTGCTTAACCTTAAACGTACATTCCATATCACTTTAAATAATAACATTATATTACCTTATAAAAATTAATTAATTAAATATAATATTAATGTTATAAATTAAATTTTTATTATTTTTAATATTAATAATAAATATATTATTAATATATTCTAATGTTAAATTAATGATTTTTTATTTACTATTGGTAATAATATATTTAATAAGGCTTGTATGAAGAATATCTTTTGTTAGATTTAGTTCTATAACTTTGGGATAAAATAATTAGGTAAAATATAATATTTTCTAATTATAGTTAATTAAATCCTTATTATAAAAAAGATATAGTAATAGGGGTATAAATTGTTTAAGTATGTTATAATTACCAACATATATGATTTTTTTTAATATTAATAAAATGCTTACAACCTTTAGATAACAATAACAACTTTGAAATTTGATGTTAATATAATCACCTTCTTAATTTATATATTTATTTAATCATACTAAATAATTAAATAATTAAAATTATATTTTAAAGAGTTTTTATTTTAATAAATTAATGGATATTTTCTTTATAACTTTATGTAAAGATTTGGTATATATATTTAATAATTATTCCATATTAATAAAATTTTATATTAGGAAGGTAATAATATAAATATTAAAATTATTTTATAATAATAATATTATTTAATAATATTTAATTTTATCTTTTTTAATATTATAATTCTAATTAAAGAATTGTACATTTTAATATATAAATAAATCCTAAAAGATATAAAATATTATGATGATATAATTAAAGAAAATATGGAAGAATATTGGTACTAAAAATATCCATTATTTCCTATTAAATATATTCTTAGTTTCTATTTAAAAAAATATAATATATTAAATAAAAGATGTAATTTTTTGGTTGTTATAGATTAGAGTTAATCTTTTATTATAATTATTATATTTTATTATTTTATTAAATAAGATTTTATGAATTTAATATATATTAAATATTATTCCCTTATTTTTATTAATAATAAATATTTATAAAATATAATTGATATTAATTTTGGAATATGTAATAATTGAAAAAAGGGAGGACTTATTAAAAGATAATAATTTAAACATTATTTAAATAAAATTTATTAATTAATATTTCATAATTTTATATTAATATATTGAATTTTAATAAAAATAATTATTAATTTATTTATATTTAAATGGAATTTTAATATACCAATCTTTTTGATAAAAAAGGTTATTAATGTTAGGATTAATAATAAAAAAGTAATTGGTTAAATTTTTTAATATATTTTTTTTATTTTTTTATAAATCTTTAATAATATTTTTAAAATTATAATTATTATATATATATATAATAATAAGGTTATAGGTAATATATTTAAGATTTTTTTATATATTATATTAATAATTATTTTTAAAGTCTTTAAATATTTTAATATATTTGTATTTATTTGATTATTTTGCTTATAATATTTATTATTATTTTATAATTAAAAGAGATACTTAAATAAGCCAACATATCTATTACCTGGTATAATATGTCATTATTATAAAGGTAAAGATTTATTGTAGAAGGTAAGAAAATAAATTATTGCAACGTGAATGAATATAATAGTATAGAAGTAATTATATATGTTATAGAAGTAGGAAATTTAAAATTTATTTTATATAAATTTTATTTAATTTATTTATGGATAAGGATTTAATTAAAAAATTTAATTAATATTAAAACTTTAATTAATATTTAAGGTTAATTTTTAATTAAAATATTATTAATTTATTTGATATTATTGGTGTTTTTAATGGTATATTTGTTATTGGTTGAGTTTATGAAAGATTTTATATTAAATATATTGAATGTTGGTTGGGTTATTAAAAAAGAAAATTTTTTTTTTAATATAAAAGATATTTTATTAATTTTTTAATTAATAATTTTTTTACTTTTATTTTTGTTATTATTTTCTATAATTTAAATATTAATATTAATTAATTTTAAATGTGCTTATATATAAGACTTTCTAAATATATTAGCCATACAATGCAATCTCAGATTAGAGTTTTATTTATTATTAATCTGGGATAAAATCCAACCTTTTAAGAACCATTTAAAGATATACTTATAAAAGTAATTATATATTTATTAAAAATTAATTATAATATTAATAATTATATTTAAAGGAAAATAATATTTATTTATATTTCTTTTAATATTAAGTTTTATTTTAGTATTATTGTTAGAAGAAATATTATTTGGTGTATTATTTAAGAAATTAATATTTAAGATATTTTAATATAGTAATTAAAAAAATAATAATGGAAATAATGATAATTTAAATAATAAATCCATTTTTATAAAATTATTTTAATGTGGTAATTAAAGAGGTAATAATAAAAATAATAAGAATTTAAATAATAAATTTATTTTTATAGAATATATTAATAATTAAATATTGTAAAAATATAAAAAAAATTATATTAAATTTATAATAATTTAATTATATATATTATAATAAATTTAAATATTTATTCTTCAATTATAATAATTATTCTAATATTTATAATTTTTAATATAATTAATTACCATACAAATAATCACATTTGTACCTTAGATTAGGAGATGGTTTTTGGTGGGAGGGGTATGTTAGGGGTCTGATTGACTAAAAAGTGCTGTGGCTCAAAAGATATAAAGAAAAACTATCCTCCTAGTTTGAACCCCACTGAAATAAATGACATTAGGGATGCAAATTTCATTATACACTTAGCGTATAATGATGTATAATAACTTATAATAACGCATAATAGATGTATTATGCGCATAACGGATTTATACCCCCCGATTATCCGGCGCACTAGTACTAAAAGGGATAGGTTTCGACATTTAGGTAGGTATTGAAATATTGTGGCAGGATTGCTATTATGAAAAATTATTTCAATTGATAGTTTTGAATTAGGTTATTAGATTTAAGCATTTAAGATTGATTTAATATTTTTTTTAATTTTATTATATTTTGTTTTATCTTAAAATATTACGTGTTTTTAGTAGTAAAATTTCTAAGGGGGTATTACTTAATAATCGCATTATGCGTATTGCATTATGTACATAATAGGCGCAGTATACATAATAACGCATAATAGATCTATTATGCGCATAATGGGCATGCCTACATGACATGTATGGGTAGAAGTCGAGTCTAGATGGCAGGTGGGGGCACCCGCATAAGCGGCTAGGCGGCCTCAATTAAACGCGCCGCTAACGGGTCTAGTGCCGGAACCGCGGAAGCGTGTTTTGAAAAGGATAGTTAGGTAATTGGTGATTGGGGACTTTCCAAGGTTTGGACCCTTTTTCCGTATTCCGTATTCCGTATCTGGGATCGTCACCGACCTTTCCCCTAAGATAATATTATTATTTACGTCTGACACCCTCACGCCTCACGGACCAAAATCTTTGTAATAACAACATTCACCTACGATTTTGAATTCGACGCTAAACCGTTTCATAAATTCTAGATTGAAATCTTCGATGCCTTTCCTTCAATAGCGATCACAAAACTCAAATTGTCAAAGATGGACTTGCACGAGGCGCAGGTCTACTTACAGGCCTCGCTTCACGAAATATCTTACGCTTTTCAGAAAGTCCCTGGAAGTGCTGTTTTGGTCCGGTATATTCAATCGAGCTATCAGAATGATCCTGTTCGATCTGCCATAGAACTTATCCTCGTCATTTTCTTCGTTCGATACCTTCTTTCGCCCTCTTATCCTACCCACGACCCCAACTACGTAAAGCTCCGCGACGATGAGATCGATGAGCTCGTTAGAGATTGGGAGCCCGAACCTCTCGTCGCCCCCCAGACGCAACTCGAGGAAGCTGAAGCTGAAAGACAACCTATTATTGTCGGGTAAGAATTGGGTTCCCGGCCTGGCAAAAACCATTGCTAACAGAATGGATACAGACCGACGGGTCCGAAAGTAAAGCTCTCTAATGGAAAGACCGTCGTGAACTTGGCCTCGTACAACTTCTACAACTTCAACGCAAGCGAGCCGATTAAAGAGAAGGCGATCCAGACCCTGCGCACCTACGGAGTTGGCCCTTGCGGCCCCCCGCAGTTTTACGGTAACCAGGATGTTCACATGCAAACCGAACACGATATCGCCATGTTTCTCGGTACTCAGAGCTGCATTATCTACTCTCATGCCTTCTCTACTATCTCCAGTGTTATTCCGACTTTCTGCAAGCGAGGTGATGTTATTGTAGCCGATAAGATGGTCAATTACTCCATTCGCAAGGGACTAGAGGCCTCTCGAAGCAACATTAGATGGTACGAGCATAACGATATGGAAGACTTGGAACAGGTTATGAAGAAAGTGGCCGAAGAGCAAGCCAAGAAGAAGATCTTGACTAGGCGATTCATTGTTACCGAGGGTCTTTTCGAAATGGTTGGCGATTGCTCTAACCTTCCTAAGCTCGTAAGTCATTCCTCCCCGACATCAATCGGGTCTTATCTTATAGGGTGCTGACAATTTGCGAAATTTACAGGTTGAACTAAAGGAGAAATACAAGTTCCGCATTGCCCTGGATGAGACCTGGTCGTTTGGTGTGCTCGGCCGTAACGGACGAGGACTTACGGAGGCTCAAAATGTCGATTCGGAGGCTGTTGATATGATCATTGGATCTATGGCTGGTCCCCTCTGTGCTGCCGGTGGATTCTGCGCCGGTTCAAAGGACGTCGTGCGACACCAACGTATCAATGCCGCATCGTACACCTACTCTGCTGCTCTACCTGCTATGGCTGCTGTTACAGCTAGCGAGACCCTGAATGTCCTGCAATGCAACCCTGATATCCTACTGGCATGCCGAGATAATATCCAAGCTATGAGGGCACAACTCGACCCCCGCAGCGAATGGGTACGATGTACGAGCGACCCTGAGAATCCGATCATGCTACTAGTATTCAAGCCCGAGGTTGTCTCATCGAGACGGTTAAGCAACGAAGACCAGGAGCGACTATTCCTCGAGATTACCGATGAGGTAAGTTTTCTATGAATGTTATAAGCAATATTTGTCCACTGATAGATGTATATAGGCACTTGCCAACGGTGTTCTGGTTACACGGCTGAAGAGCTTCCCGCTGATTGGTAGTATCGGTACTAAGGACATTGATATTAAGCCTGCCCTGAAGGTTTGCATCACGTCGGGCTTGTCCAAGAAGGAAATTGAAAAGGCAGGAACGACGATCCGACACGCCATCACCAAGATCATGACCCGGAAGCCTAACCGGCAATCGTCGGCACTGGTTGCTTAAGAGGCCTCCAGTTCCTCGTGATGATATTCGTTACTGCTTCACGTTGCTTCACGACATGACGCGAAATGAGGTAGTTTGTATGTATAATGGCTAATATACTATGACCTAAGCACGGAGTGACCTTGGGTTTTGGAAGTGGATATGTGCTCGAATTCGGAATTCGGATCAGTTCAAATAATTGAACGGACCGTGAATGGTTTTATATTCCGGATGGAAAGGCATGGAGAGAGAGAGGTACAGAGTCGGGGATCAGACTTATAGAAGAACCACGAAATATTAATCGCTAATTCTCTCATACACCCGCAAAAACGTTTGTTATCCTTACCATGTGTTTTGTATGTCCCACTGTGGCGTCGCGGTTGACCTATCTATTTTAGTACTCTGGACTATTACTATCAAGCCCCCGAACCCCTTTCTTGTTTGATAGGGGGGATTTGGTGACTAGGGGTGTCATCGTTCTTTTATAACCATCCAATGAAGTCGCCGATGATTCGTCAACGGTTGTACATATGTACCTCGTGCCTTCCGTACGAGAACTATTAGATGAAAACCTGAAACATTGAAGTCCACGGGTCTTAAAGGCACAGTGTGGTTCTCGACCGAAGGGAAAGCGTGGGTCTCACTTCTCTAGCGTTCTTGCCGCGCGTTCTGATGACGTTCTAGATGATTAAAAAAAAAATTCGACCCACGATGATATTCGTTGCCCTAGGAGAATTCTACTAAGTCACTAAACATGATTCACTCGACATGACAAATTTCTTGTAATTCATTTCGTATATGACCAACCATCATTCCTTAACATGCGATAGATACCTAAGCAAAGTAGGATTCCGGGTTTATCTACAACAACACACTCATTTTTTACCTTGCAATCCAATCACTTTCCTTTGAGGTTATCGATAGATTTGATATGCGATATCAAAACTTGGTCAACTGGTGAACGAATTGCTTTTACACCCTTTCGTCCAAAGTACAAGCAAGTGTTTTCTATCGACCTGTGCTGTCGTATTCATATCTCGGAATCAAGGCAGACATCGAGTGAAGAAATGAAGTCTCTTTAAAAACTCGGAAATAAAAGATAGTAAGTGGTTGATCCTCCTTCTCTAAATCCCCTGAGCAGTTCTCTCGCCCTTATTATGTGATGTTCAATAATGATCAACTCCCTTTACAAACGCCATTTACAAACGCCATCATTCCTTCACCACAATTCCCTTTGAGACAGCACCTTCGAAGGAACGCGCAAACCTTCTCGCGTATCTTTGTTTACCCCCTTCCTTTCTCGATACCGGGGCAACTCGGGGCGACTTCCGCCACGCGGGAATCAACTACGTCGATACTCTTTTCTTGGGCCGTCGTCTCGTTCCTCAGATCTAGAACTTCAACAATATACCTATCTAATTCCTTGGTCGTTCCCTTTACTTACGAGCACAAGCTCTTGATTCACTCCTTTGTCCCCTTTTGTTTTCCCCTGCAGTTCTCGTAACAGATGGACACCAATTGAGTGTCATTTGCCGCATTCATGTCCCCTTTTTGTCTCTATTCTTGTCACCCCTTCAAGTAAATCATCGCCTCGCTAACAATCCAGGCCATTCGTTATTTTCCTCTTGCAGTTTTTGCAATTACGCTCCTTCTGGAAAAAATACTCAGCATCGTGTTAACATATTGACATCATGAGACCTACGCTGGTTTCTCTCACTCTCTTTTCCCTCCTCGGCCTGTCGGCTGGGCAGCCGAGTAAGTCACAGATCTAATTTATTGTCGCCCGTCACGAGAATAGGGACTTATTATGGTATTAGGACATCAACATCTCCACCGCCATAGGGCAAACAGGGCCCCTGTCGCGAAGAGGGACAAGATCACCGTTACTGATTCCAAATACAGTACGACGACCGAAGCCCCCGAAGTCGTAGTCTACGTAGACCAAAATAACAACCCGATCCGCACCACTACCGAGACGGTTGTTTACGTCCCCGTGTCGGTAGACACATACCAAGCATCGATTCCTACGACGACATCCGGGGCTCCTCTCCTGCCAACTAAGGCTGCGCCGGTAGAGAAGTCCTCGCCGTCTCTTTCGTACGAGCAAGCCTCTCCTACTACTAAGCAGAGCTCGTCTTCTCAGCAGCTTTCGTCCCCCTACTCGTACCCGACCAGTTCGGGATCGGCGTCCTCTTCGGCAGCCGCCCCATCTGCAAGCAGCGGCTCCCTTCACGGTGTCGCTTACTCTCCTTACAAAGGTAACGGAGAATGCAAGACTGCAGACGAGGTTGATGCAGATTTTGCGCTGATAGCCAAGGACTACGGCGTCATTCGCCTGTATGGCGTTGACTGCGACCAGGTGGCCACAGCGTATGCGGCTGCCAAGAAGCATGGGAACAAGCTATTCTTGGGCATCTTCGACATCAACGCGATCCAAGATGGAGTATCTACTATGGCTGATGGTGTTAAGAACGACTGGGATATCGTCGACACCGTCTCAATAGGTAACGAGCTAGTCAACGACGGTGGCGCAACCGTGGACCAGTCAATCAGCGCGTTAAACCAGGCGCGTTCTCTCTTGAGGGATGCAGGATACCAAGGACCCGTCGTGATTGTGGATACGTTCGTCGCTATTCTCGCCCATCCCGAGCTCTGTGATGAGTCTGACTACTGCGCCGTCAACGTTCACCCCTTCTTCGATCCTAACACAGGTGCCGACGGAGCAGGCTCGTTTGTTACTAACACTGTCAGTAACATCCGAAGCAAGCTATCCGATTCTAACAAACGCATCGTCGTGACGGAGACTGGCTGGCCTTGGCAGGGCGAGGCGAATGGTGACGCTGTCCCGGGGATGGATCAGCAGACTACCGCTCTCTCGTCCATCAAGAAGGCCTACGCTGCTAATGCTAGCAACCTGATTCTGTTCACGGCGTTCAACGACATGTGGAAGAAGGCAGATGCGGCGACGTTTATGGCCGAGCAGTACTGGGGTATGGGAGGACGGTATTCGCCTTGCGACGAGTAGGATGGTCTCGTGGCTTGATACGGACGAATGCGTCGATTACGAATTAACGAGTTAGGTTAGGCATATGCGGAAAGGGAGGGAAGGGTCGGTTGGTTTTCGTCGACGGGGTTTCGAGGGGGTAAAGGAAGAAAATGAAAGGGGGAAGGAGGCAAGGCGTGTACGGTTTGCGCAGCATTCTATTCTCTGTATACCGATTCAAACCCGTATTTTCTATATCAGTTACGGTAGTTTTCAGTTCGGATTTTACGAATTACGTGTGATTGCTTAGTAGTTGAAAAGTGGCATCGTATGTATGTATACATGTTCATATTGCCTTCATCTCATGCTCATGATCGCTAGCCAGTAAATATCTACACTAGTTGGCTCCTAGCAGTTAAATAGAGCACCATGTATGCCTCTCTGATTTTACCTTGTTGATTGATATACATGTCTGGGTATTATTGTGTGTATACGATACGACTCGTGCTTCTCTCCGTAACGGTCAACGCCGGTATATTAAGCGAGAATAAAAATCTATCGTATTCCGTCAAGTATATCCGTCGAAAGGCAACAAAACCAAAGGGTACCCAAATCTCAGCGTCACTTCGCCTCCTCTCCTATCTTCTCCTATCTTCTCCTAATCCCAATCCCATCATACGATGTAGTAGTATCATCACCTTAACTAACTAACCATCACCCCATCACCCCATCACCATACCACACCAAAATAGCAACTAAACCTACTACTATCATGCCCCCTTTCCATACCCCAGCCCGCAACCCTGCACCCGACTTCTTCGGCTTCCCCTTCGCCCCCCCAGATCCCCCATCCGACCCCTGGGTCTGCGCACCCGCCCCCGCAGTAACAGTGGCGGTAGTCGTAGTAGTCCTGGTAAGGGGACTGGTGAAGTAATACGTATACGTCCGCCCGGCCTCGATCTCCGTAAGCGGCGGGTCTCCGAGCGTCAACACGCCCCAGGACACCTCGACCGCGGCCCCGGTGATCGTGTACGGCGCGACGCTGGTGTTGGTAACCGGCTCGCCGAAGGATTCGGTGAATGCCCCGGCTACCCAGGTGCTCCCGCTGCAAGTCGCGGCGGTGGTGGAGGTCAGGATGCAGGTTTGGGTGAAGGAGCTGGGGGAGTTAGTTTAGGGGTAGTTAGGAGGTATGTATGTATGTATGTATGTATGTATGTATGTATGTAGGCATGTAGGCATGTAGGTAGTAGGAGGGGGAGACATGGGGGAAATGGATAAATTGGCAAATAGGGAAGAGCAATGAGAACCACGAGAGAGAGAGAGAGAGAGAGAGAGGTAGGCTTACAACGATCCAGCAACCGTAGCAGCAGCATGAAACGTCCCCGGACCCTCCGTGAATTGAAAGGGCGAGACATCGTCCGGGTCGACGTGGCAGCCGAAGCGGAACGGCTCGCAGAATATCGTGTATACGGTTTCGATGGCGTTCTATGCGTTATTAGCTCACGATCGTGATCGAGCGACTATACTATTATAGCATTCCACTCCATTCCTCCTCTTTTCTCTTTTCTTTTTTTTCTTTTCCCGCCTTAGCCCACGCCCCTTTTTCTTTTTCCTTTCTCCTCTTGACAAGTAAGTAGTAAGTAGTGATGAGTAGTAAATCCGTCAAACCGATCCTCCAGGCATATGGTATACCCAAGTAAACATGAATTGGGAATACGCATGCGAGAAGAAACCGTCCTAACATAACCCGAGACGAGCGGGAAAAAAAAAAAAGAAAAAAAAAAAAAGAAAAGAAAAGAAAAGCCAACTTACACTAGAAACAATACTCCCCCTCCACGCACTCCAATACGTCCCAGGTATGTCAGGCACGAATATCGGAACAGTAGTCGGTCTCGGCGACGACGGCGCGGGGGTAATCGTACTTTTCGCCTCTCCTCCCTGCGCGAATAGCGACAGCGACAGCGACAGCGACTGCAACAGCGCCAGGAGAAACACTCCCCTCCTGAGCGCCACCCGTGCACCGGTACCCGTCGTGACCCCCATTATAGAATACAGAGACGGTAGTTATATGCGTATGCGATGTACGTGCGTACGCCACCGAGGAGATCCCAACGTCACACGCTCGTCTATCTGTCTTGTCCGTGCCGTCCGCGTCTGTCTAACCTCGGAATCGTCGCGCCACCTACGTAGCTCCGAGTGCCCAGCCCTCCCTTGTGTATCTATCCGCTCGTCTGTGCGTCCGTATCTGATCCAAGTCCGATCCAAGTCTGATCTATACCGCCAACCTATGTCTGTAAGCCATACGTTAGCACGCATCCCCGTATACCCTCACACGCGCGCGTACATACGTTCGCACTCACATGCACGCAAAAAAACACCAGCCAACCAACAGTCAACTCTTAGCGCATCGATCTCCGGTTCTCCAAATCTAGTCTGTCGCGAAAACGGCAACAATCAGCATCCAACGCATGAGGCTCAAGCAAGTTTATTTATCCCCCTTCCCGGATCGCCAGGGAGGTAGCCATATCGAACGGTGCACGCCGGGCGCTAGACAAGGCCTCCCATCTCCCCATCTCCCCCATCTCATCTCATCTCATCTCGCTATCGCGATTGCAGCCCCCCCCTCTCCCCGTGCTACATACCCGTCATACATACATACCGCTAACTAGTGAGGTAAGCCCTTTCCGCGGGCGCCGACGACGTGATAGGTCGGCGCGAGGTGTAAATACATCACCACGGACCAATCATCGTCAGCGCTGCTGCGCCGTGTTACATCGCCTTACCAACCTGGCTACAATCCCCGAGATATCTCACCCGTGACCTGTATTTCTCTTTTCAGCTCGACGACGGAAAAGTCCCAAGTTTGGAATCCAGAACGCTTAGCAAAGATATTAACCTAACCTAGTTAACCTAGATATTATACAAAATCGAACACGGTCAAATTGTAAATTTTCGCAAATATGTGTGCAGTTCCAATTGGTATTCATATGCTAAGTAAGTCTATGAAATGCCTGCCTGCGTTTGCCTTATTTCGGAGGGAGGGAACCTCGCCCATCTCGTATTTTTTTTTCATCATTTTCCTTCTTCGCCACATTTCCAACGCGGTAGTAGCAGCAGTAGCAAGCGTAGCTCGGCCGTAAATGAAGAATGAAAAAAAGATCTAACATGCATAGATCCCATCTAAACTGATTCTAGCCAGTCTATCCAACTTCCACTTCCAGTTTCGGGTCAATATCTGACTGATCCGAAGGGTATATCTCGACGACCACGTGGGAACAATAAAACGAAAGAGAAAATAAATAAAAATCGATATGTAGAAAGGGTTAATAAGATGAGGAAAGAACCATCAATATCCTCTTTGGAAAGACCGAGTAAGTCCTAGCATGGTGATAAAAAATAAAAAATAATAAAAAAAGGTATCGAAAGCCCATCGTTGACTTTTCCTCATGATATAGTACCGTCATGGTACTCCCGTTTGTCCCAACGTATATAGCCCATGCGTTGCTTCGGTTGATGATAGAACCGATCCCGTCATAATTGTATGTATCGCAAATGTGGCCGTGTCGGGCGTCAACACTCGGCACCACAACCACACATATCGTAGCATAAATGTCATAACCTTATAATCAAAGGCGAGCACATAGTTGAAAATTAGGAAAACACGTGACCCCCTCACGATCATCTAATCGTGAATCCCCCGCAGCACATCTCATCGTTACATTTAATCCGAAGGTGGTGTCGATAAGACACCCTCGGCCTTTTCGTGCATGCTGACGGTAGCCTCCTCGTCGGACAGGCAGAACCCGTACTCGCGGGCCTTCTGTGCGACTTCTTGCTCCGTAAGACGGGGCAACTCCTGAGCAGCCTTGACGTAGCTCATCTTCTCGGCGTAACCCTTGGCGAAGATGACGTCAATCTCCTCGAGGGTACGACCGGCTGTCTCAGGGTAGAGGAAGTAGATGATGGGGAAGAAAATAGCGTTCAGTAACGCGAAGAATAGGTAAGTACCCCAACCTGTCTTTCCGGTGTTGCTGATAAGCACTGGCGTGATCATCACAATGAAGAAGTTCCACAGCCAGTTAGACACCGTTGAGGTAGCGTTGGCCTTAGCACGCGTCTTCAGTGGGTTGATCTCGGCCGGGTAAAGCCACGGCAACGGAAGCCATGTCGCACCGAAGAATCCAATATAAGTCTATTTCAACGTATTAGTTACACATCCAAGAGAATTGGGTTGGTGGCGTAGAGGGAGCCAACTTACAAAGAGACCGACAGCAGCACCTTTAGCCGCCTCCTCAGTTCCGGGAATCAAAGCACCAAAAACGAGGACCATGGACAAACACTGGCCAACAGTACCGATGAGGTAGAGCTTTCGACGGCCAAGTCGCTCAACGGCAAACCATGAGGTAGTGGCAAAAATGGAGTAAACCACCATGTTGACACCACCTAGAAGGAGGGCTAAGTTGTGCGAAGTACCGATCGACTTCTGGAAGAGGATAGGGAAATAGTAAATGACGGCGTTGCATCCGGAAAGTTGCTGCATCATCTGCGAAGAAGCACCGAGCAAGAGACGGCGGAAGTGCTGGGTCGGGCCGCCTGTGAAGAGATCGGACATGGAAGTGTTACCGCCCTCGTGGCCAGAAGCACGGATGGCGTCAACAATGACGGCAACCTGGGTCTGGACGGCAGGGTCATCTCGGCGTTCGCCATTGAGGGCTGCTAGAACTGTAGTCGCTTCTTCGTTTCGATCCTTCGACAATAGCCATCGGGGCGATTCCGGTAGCTGGGTCATGAGAATGATGACAACCAAGGCAAAGACACACTGGAAAGCAATGGGAAATCGCCAGACGAAGGGGTGAGGTCCATAAGTGCACCCGTAGTCGATCCAGTAAGCGATCAAAGTTCCAATTGCAACGTTGCCGCCCTCAATACAGATGAGCTTTCCACGGTTGTGCGATTGACTGCATCTAACAGCGAGGAAGAGACAGGTTAGCAAATCTACTCTGCACGCGTTTGACTGGAAGCAGGGGGGGATCGTGCAATAACTTACTCTGCTTGATAGGTTGGCACTGTCGATGTGTTGATACCGTTTCCTATGCCCGTTATACATCGTCCTACGATGAATTGCGCTGTTGCTCCTCCTCCAAAACCGTTAGGCATGGCACAGATCTGAATAATGACACCAATAATCATAACAGTAGCTCCGGTGAAGATAGACTTACGGCGACCAAGACGGTCACCGAACGTGAGAATGAAACAGGCACCCAGAAAGCAGCCAACAGCGTAGATGGACACGACGAAACCCTCGTACGTGCTGTCGTCTTTCACTTCTGGAAAGTCATCAGTGAAAGCGGGTGCTGAAATGATACCGGACATGACGCCTTGGTCGTAACCGAACAACAGGAAATCCGTCGTCGCTACGGCTGTGATCATTCTCTGCAACGTCTTTCCAGACGTGCCCCAATACGTGGGCGCGCCGGCGGCGTTGTCCTTGTGCCCCATTGTCGTAGAACTATCCGAAGTGCAGCTATCTACGTTTGGACTCGCCCAGGGGGGGAAAAAATCTAGATTACAAGATTAAGGGAAACCTGGAGTGAGAAGGGGTAAGAATGAGGAGAAGGGGGAAAAGCTGGAGGATAGGGAAATAGAACGAGTTCCAGGCCGTTGGGGGATAAGGAGAGCATGGTCCACCGGTTATCTTATATATGTTTATGTTGAGCTACACGATCTGCTTACACGACCGCTCACCTCGCATACGTAAATCCTAGTATATCTAGGCATATCCAACTATATCCAAGCATATGCAGACATTCACAATAAAAAAAAGGGTCCATATCAAAGAAAAAAAGGGTCCTCACGCCTCTATCGTAACAAGATGCTGGTAAGCTGTGGAGGTTGAGTTCGTGGGTGGGTGTCACCGAGCAAGGGCCGAGGAGAATGTCATCATAATGCTTGAGCAAGACCCTTAGATTGGTGTCCACTCCACGAGAAGTTTGCAGTACCAACACCGACCAACAACGGAGAAGGCGGACGGAGGCCCATGCATGGTATTACGTGCGGACCGCGTGAGAATTAAAATGTGACGGTCAGGCTAGGCTGTGATTTGTAGCAGCATGGCAAATTTTGTTTCTTTTAATATGGGGGCTGACCTGAAGATCTTCATCCGCATTTCGTCATTGATACCCACAGGGCCGGCCCACACATCGAGTCATTCTGACATTGGTATGGAATGGTACGAATTGGCTTGTTAGGATATACCCCTTAAGGTATCGTGAGCCGTCTTTGGTCCGTCAAAACATGGGCGCCATAACGAATTTTTAGCGTGCGCTTGCAGCCTGCCAGACAGTAAGGCTAGGACCGGTAAAAGGTAACAAAGGGTTTAAACCAAGTTAGGTAAGGGGTGGCGTTGGCGGCGGCGGCGAGAAAGACGGCTTTGATGTCGGACGGCGGGAATGGAAATAAGCCGCATTGTTTTTTTCTTTCTTTTTACAAACGATGACCCGGGCCAAGCGACTTAATTACAAAGTCACCGAACAACACAACTTCGCAAGGCCTCGCGGAACCTCACAATACTTTGGAACCTCGCTAGTCTTTGCTTGGCCTTAGCTCGGCATGAACCGGTCAGCCTCTGTTTCGCCATTCGGTGCCTAAGCGGTGTAGTCTATGTCGATCTTACGAGTAGAGCCAAGGGACTAGTCCGAATCCTTGACATCCGAAGAGAGGGGATATTCCCTACATACAGGAAATAAATCATTCCGAAGTGACCCGAACTTTGGGACTCGAAGGCTGTGGGGGAATGGGGGGACTGGGGGAGAACAAGGTTGCGTATAAGCGAACAAAGAAAAATTTGTATTATTCATATGAATAATACATCATACTGTATAAAAAAAGAAAAGAGCTAGCGGTAGTCGAAAAAAAATAGTATAAAGAATTAAGAGTAGGGAACATGTGAACGGGGTTTGAATGAAGTTGACGTATGAACTTGCAGCATTTGTACATAGCGTGTAGCGTATAAGGAACAGGGAAGATCAGGATTTGCATTCCCATTTGGCAAAGAAAAAAAAAACAATCACGTTCTACCCATTACTAATAAAAGTTGGTGGCAACTTCTTTAATTTTTTTTGTAAGGTTGAGACATTAACTTCAATACCTCGACTTTTTTTCTCTTTTACAATGCATTTGGGGTTTCGTCGCAGTTGCCAAGTTTGCGTAACAGCCGTATATACTACGCACGTGCAGATTAGAGTGCAGATTTAATAACCTTACAACATCACAACACCCTATAATACCACTACCCAAATGCCTTACAAACCCCTGCAAACCCCTACTAAATGCCCTACTATGTACGAAAATCCCCATACGCGTTTCCTTACATATGCCGGACGTATATAGCCTACCCGGCCTACCTCCGCAGATAGGTATATATACCTTCATATATAACCCCCCCTCAAAACCCAAACACGCATACCTCGCATACTTCGCATACCTGACATACCCCAAACATTACCAACATTATACCTACTATAGTATTCCGTATATGTAGCGTATATATTGATGTTGCACTACCTGTCACACCACTTTATCTCCCTCGGGTACAGGTACGTATTAAATGTAACGTACATGCCGTGGTTTAGGTCCACGGGTCCACGGGTCCGGCAATACGTAGCATTGAATTGTCTTGGATCTCAACAACATCAACGCGGTCTAACCCTACCAAGGCAGGCCTGGCAGGCCTACCAGGCCTAGCCTAGCCTAGCCTACCCGGCTACCCTAAATCCTTTTTCATGTATACTAAATCCACTACTAAATCCACTACTAAATCCGTAAAGGGAGGAGAGGAATGGATGGCCTTATCACTTATCAACTAAACAAGAGGCCTAATCGATAGACTTACATATATCGTACTTCATTCCCTATTCTGGAATCCCGTAACTGCCTTTACTTCTACTAACCAGAATCGAAAATTGAAATAAGGGAGGGTTGTTCAACGCCCGAATGGAATAGAAAATAGATACCCAACTAGTATTATTGGGGTTTTTTTTTTTTTTTTTTTGCGTGAAATACGCGTTCCAGCAGTCCGGTAAAAATAGACAAAAAGAAATAACGATTATAATGGCACTTGGCGATCGCGGGGGATGTTTTAATTCTATGCTACGTATATCAGCTATCTTCTACAATCGGCTTTGACATCGATATCGACATCGGCATCGACATCATCACTGTTACACACCGGCTTTGTTGCATAATACACCTCACGCGTGAAAACGTCATCATAGTAGTAATAAATGCAATCAGAGCCTTTTTATCATTATGTATAGAACACCATCTCATTTCCATTCCAGAGACAGAAAAAACGGGAAAAACCTGCAGATATTGATGCCGTGACTCTAGGAAGAATGAGAAAATACCATGTGCCATGCCGCCTTCTTTAGTCAATGCATAGCACCCAAACAACTTTAGAATATCACACTAGAAACCCCCCACTTAATTTCATACTGGCCAAACGACTTGGTCCATTTTTTTTACAACCCCCCCGCTTCGTAGTACGAGTGTCATCCCTTGGGACACTCCCTTAGACGAATCGGAACTTCCGAGCATCATCATCACTACTACTATCCGACGAGTCTGTTTCTTGCGCACTAGCAGCCGTAGTCATAGACGCTAGACCAGGTCCAGAGTATCCTGGCTTGCCCGTACCTGTCTGCGTGCGGTTCCTAGTATCGTTGTGATCTTGACCGGCCGGTTGGGCTATCGGTATTGGAAGACCACTTAGTGTGTCGGTCAAAGTAGGCCCGATGCTCTTGCCTGCTACAGCCGGTCCAACGATCAGACCTACGAACAGAACAAGTAGAGTGAAGTATAGGATAGCGTAGCGGATAACACGTCTCCTCCTGAGCTTAGACTGCTTCAACGAGTAGATAGGAGGGCGGATTTGACGACTAGATTATCTGCTGTTAGCAAAAATAAAAAAGAGGTAAAGAGAACAACGTACCTAGGGCGAAGCCAGAAGAGCATCATGGAGTGTAACATGTCTATCTTCGGAATCAAGATGATCGGGAACATCAAAAATAGAATAAAGTGGCCAAGGACGAAGTCGGCTGCGAACATGCTCAATTCCGTAATCTTGCAAAGGAATTCACGTGCCGGCTGGGAAATCGAGTGCCAACCCATAGAGTACCATTTGCCCGTCCAGAACGCAATGTTGGACTGATCTGTTTTGAACTCACGAGTGAGTGCCAGTGAGATGATAAGCTTGAGAACAAATCGCTGGATAGCGGCAACAGTAATCATTCCCAAAAGCGTCCTGGTGAAATCGAAGCCTTCAAGGAAGAACATGACTTCAAAAAACACGAGTAGGAAAACGACAGCTAACGCGTGAGCAATAGCAGCCAACACACTACCGAACTTCTTGCAACACATGCTCAAAAGAGGTCCCATACAGCAGGCCATACCGAACATAGCACCAAGCACAGCAGCGTTGACACCGATAGGTGCAAGGGCAACAAGGGCAACACGGAGAAGAGACGCCGTTTGCTCTACCTTGTCTTGATGGGCATGGACACCAGTTTGAGCGTTGATGAAGAGATACGGGATTCCAGTCAGCAGCACGAGAACTAGAGGAGCAAAGATCTCGCCGAAGAAGACGTTCGTGATGGCAGCTCGAGGTACATCCGCTGACAATTTACCGGACGGCTTACCAAGGACCTTTCGCTTGTAGCCAACGATTCTCGTACGAGAAAGACGGCAGAAAGAGATCCACGAGGATGAATGGCTGAGAGAATTACCTCGAGACAGCCAGCGGAGGTAGTCACGGTAATCGATGAAGAAGTCGTTCCACGAGAACTGGTGAGGGTTGTAAAGGAACGGCGAGATGACCAACGCGACGAGTGAGATCCAGAAGTACACCAGAGCAGCTTGCCAAACTGTCAAAGTCGCAAATAGTAACATCATGACTAGACGAGCACCGAAGTAGATAGATGGGGCAGCGAAACGCGAGTATAAGACGCCGAAGGGGATACGAGCGGTAGCGAAGCCACGACCAGTTCCGATATAACGAGCACCACCGAAAGACAAGTCCTGTGTCACCGCATTGGCGTAGATTTGACAGACGAACACTTCGAAGAACGGAGAGAGAGAGCAAAACTGCTTGGCCAGACGAGTTGCCGCACGTAGGACACCACGCTCTGTAAACTCTTGTACCACTAAAGGAATGAAGTTCAGGAAGAATACGACGAAGATAGAGATAACGCAAATGTAAATCCAGTCCATGAGCGCATCCGTGTTTTGACATCCTGTAGGGAACAACGGGTCGGTAATAGGAACGTTTCGGTTGTACTCGCAAGCATTGGTCTCGTGCCTAAGCGCACCAATGTTGATCAAGACAATCATGAACATCTCGACCGACAGCATAATGAAAATGTTGTTCAAGTGGAAACCGGCGTGGGCGTAGTAGAACGAGAGGAAACGGTCCAGAGGAAGTTGGGTACCAAGGTAGTAGTATTCACGAGAAAGCAACTGCTCACCCATACCAGTACCGATCTTGGTGGTAAAGTTAAGAATAGAACCAAAACCCAAATCACGACCCTTACCACACTGGTAGTATTCGCAGTGCTTGATACGACCACCACGAAGCATCGCATTCATACCAGCGTAGATATCTTCGTTCAGATGTAGACCCTTCTGAGCTTTGGAAACACCACCGCGCGTACACATGAAGATACCGTTGAGGAAATCAGGATGACCGTAGTGGAGTTTACCACCGATCTGAGACAAGGTTCTGGCGAAGAGAGTACCGAATGTCTGTTCCTTACCGGCTGCGATATCACCAAGAATACCAATATTTTCCGAGAAAATGTACTCACGAGCACCAAGGATAGCGACGGGGGCTTCAGATTCGGTCTTAACGCCAGGAGTGTAAGGGGAGACGTTGTCAGACTTCATTTCCTCGAATTCAGCCAATACCGAACGGATCTTAAGACATTCTTCCAAATAGTTGTCCTGGTTGGCATCGATAAGCTGGATGTACTCTCCCCGGTAGAAGATGATCGAGTGGTTCTGGTTGTCCGATTTACCATCACCTAGCACAGGGTTACCAGAGAGCTGAATGCGGAATTTGGGTCGTCGCATGCCGTTTTCCATGATTTCGGAGTGTCCATCAACGAGAGCAGAGTAGATCTTCGGCTCTTCACCTTCAACCGCAGGAGGCTCCTCATCAAGGTAGGCAATTTGCAAGTCAGGGTATGCTCGGAGTAAGAATTCGGCGTTCTCCATTTCCTCCTTCTTGAACTTGGCGTAACGCTGCATGGAAACACAGATCTTGAACTTGCGGCGAGCCATTCTTTCCAGCTCACGCTCCAGCTTCTCAGAGTTACCACCAAACATCTGGACAACTTCGGGATTCTCGACACGGTATAATAGCTTAATAGCTCGGCTGTAGTTCATAAAACCAGAAATGGTACGGTAAAGAGTTTGCGACCGAAGAGATGCCCAAATTCGTGTTCGTAGAGTGTACTCAGGGGCAGAAGACTTGAAACCGATACAGTAAAATGGCAGGTCATCAATCTTGTTCTTCGCAGTGTCTTTTTCTCCCTTTTCGTCGTCACCGTTGAATTGAGAAGTCTCGTCAGCGAGAATCTTGGTGTCCTTGACAAAGCAGTCCCATTCGTGAGGGTGAAGTTGCTTAAGGTATTCGAGTTGCGTAACACGGGAGTAAGGCTCGTCTTCACGAATAATCTCACGAAGCGTCAATAGGATCTTCTCACCATAATGGGGAATGAGAACGGTGAATGTAGGCATGTTGTCCACGGGAACGGGTTCCGGGATAGGCATAGATAGCGACTGAGAAAAGAAGGAGATACGACGCTCCGCTTCACTGTAGGCAGGGAAATATTCCGTCTTGAACGAATGATCTTCCTGGGAAACGAAGAAGGTCGGTGCACGTAGAGTACGCTTGCCTTCCTGCTCTGAGGGAACCTGATGGTAAAGTAGTTTCTGGACGTGGTCGATAGCAAGCAAGTGCTCTCGGTACATGGAAATTACAATGGCATTCCAAATCTGCGAGATGAGAACCTTGGGCTTGTACTTGATCTCCATATCCGTCGTGGCCAAGATCTTGGAGTAAATTCGCTTAGGAAGACGCGAAAAGACGTTTCTCCAAGGGGTCAAGATAGAAGATCCAAGGTAGAATGATCTTGCGATAGAGAATACTGCATTTAGCAAGACATACCACATGTAAGTGTCGAGGAAGAATAGGATAAGATCGGTGAGAGTCATCAAAACCATTACCACTATCGGCTGGTATTTGCAAAGCTCTGGTCCCATAGCACCAAGAGTGAAATCGCCCACGCAAGTCGAGACATCCATAATTTGGAGGTAACGAATTGGGTCACGAAGGGACAGGGTCAAGTAGCGGTACGATTCTCCAAATTTGGCACCGAAGACAACTACCCAGAGGAAGTACGATAGAGCTCGGTCATTGCCCTTGAGATGCGGCCAGCTGGCAGTAAACGTTTGGCTTGCGACGTATCGGCGGGAATTCTTCGTGAGGTAGCTACCAAATAGACCACCGAGAGGCATGACGGAGAAGAACAAGAACGTGATCAGCGCAATGAAGAACTGGACAATACCCAGGACTTTAGCGGCTTGCGATTCTTGCTGGTCTTTCCAGCCAAAGATATACACACTGGGTCCAAGATTGATGGCAAAGACGACAATCAGGAACAGAAGCTTTTTAGTGAGATGCTGAGCACCTGCCCATCTTCGCGGGACATATGCCCACTCGGCACAAGTAGCAAAGATTTGAATCAACGATGCGAGAGCTCCACCCGCACCTACAACGGACCATTGTGTTGAGGCGGGCGGCTGTTGATTAACCTGCTGCTCGTACTCCTTACCAACAAGAAGGGTCGGGACGTTGTGGGCAGTATAGAACCAGAACATAGTTAGATGGATAATCCAGATACGGTTGAAGTTAACAATCGTGTGGAACCAGGAACGCGTCTCCTTGTAAGTCTTGAAGAAACACTTCTTCCAGTTGACTTCCTTTAGCTTCATGTAACGTTCTGCTGGAGGGACATCGACTAATTTGCTCTTGTCCTCGAGGACGATACGCTCAATACCTTCAGGGTACCAGAAAAGCTGGTTGCAATCATCGTAACCAATAATCTGGTTGTGATCACGTTCACGGCGAACGTAGACTCCATCGGCGATCTCGTAACCTTGATCTCTGCAGTACTGGTACAACGGTGTAATCACGTTGTTCAAGTACGTACCCTCTTCAACAGGCTCGACAAGGTTTTGGCAGGCGGGCGAATTAAGATAGTCATCCGCACACTTGAAAATGAAGCAGAGACACTCGGGCATAAAACGCACTTGGTTTGCTTCGCCCCAACAAAGTAGGTAGAGAGCAATCTGGCGGACACGGTCATGTTGGGACATGCGGTTCATACGGGTCTTCCACCTGTACTCGGCTGCCTCTAAGCTGTCGTCGCCTTCCAAGTCCTCAAGCACTTGTTCTTCGTTTTCGTCGCCGCCCTTCTTCTTGGACTTCTTCTTGTTCTTTTTCTTGCCCATGTTGGCGAAGCCAACAGCATCATCCAAATCTAAATGAGCAGCGAAGTACCATTTCCGGTAGTTGGCGTTATCACCGCCAATGTAGTCAGCATGGAGCGACAGTAATGCTTGGTTAGGTGTCATTCGAGATGCTCTCGAATCGAGGAGAACCATAAGATGATCGTACATGTTCCTCATGCTATCGCGCTGGAATCCAAATTTGTTGGTGAGATCCAAGAAAATGTCTTCGACTTCCTCTTTGGAGAGAGGAATTTGCGCATCAGACGTCCATGCGGGGTACGGCTCCCGAGATCTTTGAATGCCAGGCACGTTGCCGTAGTCCATTCCGTAGTTAGGCGTGGAAGCACCCGAAGAACGATTACCACCGTATGAAACTTGAGAAGATGGCGGCCGATATCCCCTAGCTTGATCGTAACCACTGTACCTCTCATCGCCGCGACCATAATAATCCATTTCTGCAGCACGAGCCATGTCTGACCTCATAGTGAAGTCACTGAAGGTCTCGGAATCTTCTTCAGAATCACCTCGGCGGCCACCATTGCCATTGTAACCACCTTGGCCATAATTGTCATAGTATCCGCCATGGCCATCGTCATAATATTCACCCTGGTAGTTATCATGGTTATCGTAATAACCGCCCTCTGCGGCGTAAGGGTTGTTGGCATCGGCGTTATAGTAACCACTGCAAGCCTGTCAGTGATTTAATCTTGCTGCAAACAACATGATTTACACTTACGATTCGTCGTAGTAGCCATCGTTACCGTTACCATTACCATGTCCCTGCTGGGCACCATGGGCTCCGTGGGCGTCGTAACCATTGTCGTAGTATTGTCCATTTTGATCGTCTTGGTAGTACGAATCGTGGTTCTGACCGTATCCAGCGTTATTGAAATCCTGATGGCCACCGCCACCAGCTCCTTGATAGCCCGACATCTTGGGAAATCAGGACAGTTAGAAAGATGCGGTCTAGAACACAGAGACGTTAGCACCACGAAAAGTAACCATAGAACGCTTTTATAAATCGCGTGAGGCAGTTCGTGTCGGATTTACTTACAGATCAAAGACTCATCAGGGATATTCTAAAAGTAACAATTGAATGCTTGGAAAAGGCCAAGCGATCGCGTATTGTCGAGATTAAAATTACTAATTTTGCTATATGGAGTCACTGTGGCCGGCCACAAGCAGGTGTTGTCTTTTGTGACGAGGTTGGTAATGTTTAGTGACTGCGATTGTTTATTGACTCGCGAGGAAAGTCGGGCGTATTTACTAATGCTGAGCCCCTGACGCGGGATGGCGCAGGTGTCAAAAAAAAACTGGAAAGTGCAAAAGTGAATGTTGACTTCCAAGGTTCCCGACTACTGGCTACGCGGTAAGTTGGTACTAATTGTAGCACAAACTAGTGCAGCAATTAGCGCGATAAGCCCCTGAGGGATGCTTAAAGGTAAAATCGAGGCGTGACTAACAGCGCGTTTGATTGGCGAATTCGATGAATTCCACCTAATAATTATTTCCCCTTTCGTTTGCGTTGTTGGTGATTTCTGATTCACCGGCACCTTCGTACGTTGAGGGTTGATCGTGTATGATAAAAACGATTGACAGTTAATCGACGAGAGCAATATAATACTCTTGGTGTCCTCTTTGGTTAAAAGTTTTCGTTTTTCGCGAACCGTTAAACGAGAGTGCGTTGAATCAACGGGCGGCGGGAGCGAAAGACAAAAAAAAGAAAGGAACGGCCAAGTAGTACCTGAACGAAAGAATGTTTGCTCCCTCTAGTTCTCTGTATGTAAAGCAGAATATCTCTATTCTCTTTCCTTTTCCTGCAGATCCTCGCACTACCCCCTGACGTATCTACGTAGAGTTATAGCAACAAGATAATACAAAAAGATGGGAAGGAGAAAGAAAGAGAGTATGAGAAGATGAGAATTAGTTTTCGAAGGATGAAAGCGAGTGTAAAACAAGTTTTTGTCAAGGGCAAAGGGGGGAAAAGGGATTTTGGGACATGGAACTTGGGATCGAGAATCAAGAAAAATGTCAGAAAGGAGAAAAGAGCCAGGGGGATCGGGCAAAGCTTAGCCCAGCCCACCCAGCGGTACCCGTGCTTAGTATCGCCCCTTAGCCAGGGTGTGCATGGGTACAAAGGTACTCGGTACAGTTAGCATTTACTTGTGTACACGTACCGAATGTACCTACGCTTAAATGAATCGGACGAAATCTGGTATGGCACATTAATTTTCAGTACAGTTAATTATGGGTTAGGGTAAATATGTAGGAAAGAGGTATCCAGCTGGAATACTACATACATTCAAGCATCTTTTTTTTTTCGTCCCTATCCACCGGTGCATCCGGCGGCCAGCCTGCCAACGAGCTTAGGTCTACCAGCTTTAGTTTACGAGAAAGTCCTTTAGAAAGCTATTCCTATCACAGTGCATATTCTAGACCAGATCGAGATTGAAACGGGGCATTTTTCTACCTGTAATGGAAAAGCTAGTGGAGGTTGGGATTGGACGTGGCTGTGTATGGAGCTGGTATTCGGAGGCGAGGGTGGGACTAACGCAGTCGAGTTTCCTTCTAAAGCAAAGTATCATGCTATTGATTGCATTGATAGGTTAGGCTGCAACTTATTGGACGTCGCTAGACAAATTTGTTAGAGAAGGACGAAGAAGGGCAAGGAGGGTAAAAAAGGTTGGTGGAGTTGGCAGTTGCCAAAACAAGCCTTCCTTGATTCATCAGTAGCAGGATTTAGCCCCTTATTGGTGGACGAGACTAATTATGACAGGGGTATTAAGGAGTGGACTCGTTCCGACCTGTATCTGAGGTACTCGTGCCAAAGAGGTACAGTATTATGGAAACTGTGACTTACAGGTATCTAGATACATACACGCACGTACACGTACAGGCAAAACCACTTAAAGTCGGAATTGAATCTCCTTAACTACTTAATTACTTTCTTTTCTTCTGTCAATTCAAAGTGACGCCAAAACTCTTGAGAGAATGCTGCTACCTAGGTAGGTATACATTCTATTTCAAGATGGATATCACATTAAGATCAGAGTTCTTGTTGTCAACTTGTCATCTGATGTTGTTAATATGAATGCACGTTAAGGTTTGCGATTTTCTATTATCTCATGAAGGACTTTTAAGTGTCGGCTCGCTCTCTAGTGTTGCCGAGCCGGTCGTTACATCTGTAGTCTTCTATTTTCCATCGGCTAGCAAAAAGTCTTACCTCCGTGGCACACTACCACTACCTAGCACAGTGTTTCCGACACGGACTACTTCCTAATTCCGTACCCTCCATCAGAATAATGCCCCGCCTCCCTTCACGTATCTTACGCATACCTCAAATTATTATTCTACATGATAGAACACCATTACAACTCACTCATCACCGGCAGTACCGCCAATACAAAGCAGGCCTCGAGATGAGGACAATCTACATACATATTCTTACATTATCCCGATAAATTTCTATATGCCTTTATATTTATATATATGGTTGGAATTAATATTAGTTATAAGTTTAAAAATAGTTATAATTAATTAATTATTAGTAACTAGCTAATGTGTTGTTATTTGATATAACTAGTTACCCTCTAATTCCAGCGTACAACTTTTAAATAAGAGTATAACTCCACCTCGGTATCTACTATGTATAAGCAACTCGATCTCATCAGTACCTCTAATCCAAAAAGAACCCGCTACCGACCTTGTTAACCAGTAGTCACTCTCGTTACCTAATACGTCCAAACTGTTGGTTGGTACCATGAGCACAATGAAAAAGGAATCGTATAAAAGTCTCGGGCAAACATCGTATTCTGAATACTCTTCGTATTACCAGCCTAACGGTGTAACCCACCAACTTTTTGCCACTGGTTCTTACGCCTAACTACATATGTATCCGCCTAACTTCTCGCCTTGAACACGATCCGAATTAGAGAATTACAAACGCAGCTGGTCACTAATTATACACGAATACCACTACTACATACGCAGTATAGCATCACATACCATCGCATACTAACGTAGTATGCAGGACACGTGCCGACACCAGCCTTGGTAAGTTACGACGCTCTTTGGCAGTATTCAATTAAAGGGCCTGACGCGACTCCGACGCCCCCCAACTACTATTTCGCCGCTACCCAATATGGTTATCGAAACGCGCATCTACGAAAATCCGGGGCTAAAAAGGAATCGGGGGTATCGAGAGAGGTGTAAAAAAGCCTTGCTTTCGAATGACATCCCCGTCAACCGAAACGGCTTCTCGTCCGGCAGTACATAGTAAAAAGGTAACGAGTGGCGTCCAATGAAGATGTGCGAAAAGGCACCACCATTCAAAACGCTTACAAATGACGAACCCGCGCTATATGCAGGTACCGGCCGTTATTCCCTCTTACAGCTATCGATGACGGAATGTTCAAATTACATACGTGTGCGTACGGTGTTATACACGTAGGGTGTAATTTATTATTTTCTGCAAGATATGCATGACGGTCAACTATCCACGCGTCTAGTTGGCAATGGCTTGTAAGATGGAATTTTACTGGACGAGATGAAGCTGATAGGCGTATGGCACAAAGCCATAGATAGTAGTAGAGCAAGAACCGAAAGGACTCGAGGACTATCCTTTTTTCGCTTCGCAAAACTAGAAGTGCTCGCAGAGGAAAATCCGTAGATCAGCATAAATAAGCATGTGCTACATAGTACGGATCGTTACGGATCGTGCGCTAAACCTCGAGGGTACTTGTAAACAGTATTATGGACAGTGTTCGATGTACATAGTTGTAGGTGGTCTACCTGTTGCCGTCGTATTGTATACCCGTGTATTGTATAATATATTAAGTGGCCAATACTGTAGTAATAACTAATAAATATGAACTAATGGCTTGGGTGGAAGATTTTCAGTCCGCCGAGCGAACCAGAAGAGCTGGAGCCAGCCATACATACATACCTACATACATAAACTTGTCCTTTGGAGGTTTGTTTAAAGACGAAAGGGAACCAAGGAACCCCCTGAGAAGAAGAAGAAGAAGAAGAACTAGTTAGGATTTTTATGTTGGTAACATTCCTAGGTATAACCCTACCAGGTATGTACTACTACCTGATAGCAGCAAGTAAGCAGAGGAGAAGACGCAGGAAACGCAGGAAACGCAGGAGAAGAGCAGGCTTACCTTGCAGTAAAGATTAAACTAACATAGTAATCCACACGCTTCTCGAATGTCCAATCTATTCTGGGCTACTCGTTAGATTCGTTAGATTCGTTAGACTCGTTGGACGTGGGTCAATCTTAAAGATCGGGCGATGGATGGTAGGATTCCTATTCAAATTTCAGGGGCAAAGGACACCAACATCGACATGCTGATTGGCTACGCATGTCCCATGTCCACCATGTCTGAAGCCGCCAAAAGTTCATTATTTTTAGAGGACCCAGATCCGCGTGCAAGGCGAGCCAAGGTGCAAGGAAGATAAATAGGCAGCTCGCGACCAACTTCGGAGTTATTCAATAAGTATGGAATGGAATGAATGGACTTGGACCCGTCCGCAAGTGCGCAATGTGTTCAACGTGTACAATTAGTATCGTACATTTAAAAATCAATCAAGTCCCTAAATAGTGAGGTAAGCTTACAAAGCCATAGGTTTGCTTGGATATTCTCACTTCGACTTGATCAGTAAGAACAAGGACAAATTAAGAAGCCAATTAACAGATGCACGATGCTATGTCGTGTATTAATGCTTTTTTTGTTTTTTTTCCCTGCAGTTCCAATTATAGAACATGATTGTGACAAATGCCACTAGCCCTTCCCTTCTAAAAAAGAATCAAGAGGAAATTGTTACACATAAAATTAATTTATCGTGAATGATTTATTTGGATGGATACATTTTTTGCAGCCCCATTTCTCGAGTTGAGTTCTCACCGCACCAAAGCTCTTTGGAGTTTGGACGGTGTATGCCCGAAAATACTGGACCTGAAATACTGGGGATACCTCTTTGCATTACGAACCTATCAGCGAATGAATTAACAAACTTATTAATTAGTGGTCCTATCAGTGGGGATACCGGGAACAGTAAAAAGTTAGAACGAGCACCCCCGCGTTGCCTGGCAACCAGAACCTATCATAACTTATCAAAGTTGAACCCTAAAACCTTATTGATTTTATGGAAATTTACGCTTCGCACGAGAAAAGAAAAAAGACGATTCTACGTAAACCTAATGAAGTAACCAACATAAGCCTAAATCATATATCCGTAATTATTGGTGGATTTGGGGATGTCGCGGCATGATATTACTAAGGAAGACCGCATCGCAAATATGTTAGACAGGCTAGGGGATAGCAGCGACGACGAATTTCCAGAGGTAGACGTGGTCATCAGTCGATATCATAAAAAGGGTCCAACGAAGACAGAAGAGACAGACAAGGAAACCCAAAGGGCGACGACAAAGTCCAATTCACGAAAAGAACGTGATGTGCCAGCTAAGTCAAAGACTGCTGCGGTGAAAGCCACACCCCTTCGACGACGGAAGCTAGGCCAAGGCCAGAGCCAGGGTCAGGTCATAGATGGATCCTTCTTAAAATCTTGGGGTGAGACGGCAACAACGGCCAAGGAAAAAGATGACCGAACGTCAAAACCAAGGACTACTCGTGCTCCTATTCGAAGAGCGGACACCAAATCAGAGATATCATCTTCCAAGGACGCATCAACTTCAAATCCGGTACCCGTTACGGTCCGGCATATGGGTCCTCGTACTATCTCCTCCCGGATTAACCCAGTTTTACTCCCAAAAGAAAAAGAGAAGCCCGAACAGAAGGTTAGACAAAAAGACGGCGATGATGAGAAGGGTACCCAAAATTCTCGGAAGCCAACCAAGATATTAATATCTTCAGATGAATCGGAAGAGCCAGGAGAAGAAGAAGAAGGAGAAGAAGAATCAGATACGATACAAGAATTCATAGAGACAAGTGAAGAAGAAGTATCCGAGTTCGTCTCAATATCAGACTCCGAGTCGGATACATGGAATTCAGGTTCGGAACATTCTTTGACACCACCTACACGACGCTCCAGGAGTCCAGTCACGCAATGGGCGAAACCTCAGAGGACGCTGTTCAAAGACCCAGGCAAAAAGGCGGCGCCGAGCAACAAGCAACCCCAACCCACCATCAACGATCCAAGCAAGCGCGCGCCCAAACAAAGCGAACCTGGGAAAAGCATTCTTAGCTACTTCAAGCCAACCCAACAGGGGAACTTGGAAGATGCTTTCCATAAGCTTCACATGTAAGCCACATCAAAAATAGCTCATGATATCATTGCCATGGTTAAAAGAACACTAAGCAATACTGACTGTCATGCTAGTTTTAATGAAGACTCTGACTCAGATGAGCCCTCAACCAAAGGGGCCAAGCGGCCCATTTTGGAGCCTACAACACCAAAGAGGACGCAGAAGACGTTGCCAGCGTCTCCCGTCAAGACATCCAGGATCCCCGCGTCGCCCTGGAAGCCCGAACATAAGGAGTTTTGGGATCCAGAGGTGAACTTCGCCTGGATTGACGAGCATTCTCCAGAGAAGGCTAAGGTTGCCGATACCATACCCGAGAAGTTAACCACGAAGGGGAAGAAGCAGCCGGGCGAGGCCAAACGCAAGCCTGGCACAAGCCCAACGAAACAACTTCGGGATGCCCGCCGCGCGTTTGATTCCATCAAAGAAGATATCGCCCGAGATTTCCTTCAAGAGCTAGATGCGCACGTGACCAAGGGCCGGCTTGCCCAGTTAACTAAGGAGACGGGCGGTTTACAGATTACATGGTCCAATAACCTTCTGACGACGGCCGGCCGGGCGCATTGGAAGTGTAGGACGGTGAGCACGACCACGCGCCACCCGGACGGTACCAGCAGCCAGGGTCCCACGACACGGCAGCACCACGCATCCATCGAGCTTGCATCCAAGGTTCTCGGCAACGAAGCAGATCTCCTGAATACGGTGGCTCACGAGTTCTGCCACTTGGCCGTGTTCATACTAGGCGGGCCTAACGATAACCCCGCAGACCGCGGCATGGGCGAGAAGAAGAAAGCAGCAGCTCACGGTCCAGAATTCAAGGGCTGGGGCGCGCGGTGCGGTGCCCTATTCGGCGACCGCGGTATCCAGGTTACTACAAAACACAGCTACGAGATCGAGTATAAATATGTCTGGCGGTGCGAGGGCTGCAGCATAGAAGTCAAACGGCACTCGAAGAGCGTAGACACGGAGCGCCAACGATGTGGCGGATGTCGCGGGAAATTAGTCCAGATCAAGCCTGTGCCTCGAGGCACCACCGCGGCGAAAACCGGAGGTAATAGTACGGACGCGGGAGAAAGTACAGCGGTGGCCGCGCCGAAGAAGATGAGCGCTTGGCAGGAGTTCATGGCCAAGGAGACGCGGGTCTTGAAACAGACGGATCCGGGGCTGTCGTTTAAGGAGCGGATGGCGGTTATATCGTCGCGGTGGCAGGAGCTGCAGAAGGGGAAGAACGGCAAAGGGAAGCAGAGTGTGAAGGAGCTGCAGGGCGCGGTGGAAGTGCTGAAGATTGACGACGATGAGGATGACGGTGGCGATAGGTCGGGGAAGAGGGAGGACGGTAGGGGCGGTTATGACATCTTTGCGTGACGATGGGGCGAAGTTATGGTCACAATTCATTAAGCTAGGGGGTACGCGGCAGACGGGTATACGCCGCGAAGTTGTATCTGAGCGGGTTTTGGCAGGACAGAATGAGGATCGATCGAGCGTCTAGGATAGGATGAGTAGGGATACGTACCTAGGTATACATGTCTAACTCGATATTCGTAAGGACAGGGGCAGTAGTTCTCAAGGCTAGTAAAGCTGGCTGGCTGATCGGATCGAACCTGTGCAGCGAAGACAACTCGATAAGATTGGAATATTTGAGAGTCTAAAGCCTAGAGTCTGGACATATACGTAATGAAGATATGGCCGTTATTTTACAAAATAGTCACCGCCAGTCTGGGTGTTTAGTAAAAGCCTAAGGCCTGCTAAGAAATAACAGTCACAACCAAGATGGCTTGTATCCGTCCTCATTACACGAGTGTCACGTCTATCTAACCCTAGTCAATCACAGGGTAATTAAGGATACTATCTACCTAGGCTAAGGCTACACGTCTAAACCTCCCAGGCCAGGTCAGGTAACCAACCGCGAGACATGAATCCCTCTCTCCATATCCGTCCGTATCTACTAGAACCATATCCATATCCATATCCACCCGCCGCCGCTGAATATGCATGCTCATTTCCTATCCATACCCAAATAACTCGTTCATTAATTCGTATCGAGACCGAGGCTCCCCCGGGGCCTCGGGTCGTTGGACAAACGAAGGAAATGCTGCTCCTTGAGATCTCCCCTAGCATAACGAATACCGCCATGCTTCGTCTTTTTGAATCCTACTCTTTCATGTTTTAAATCTGATTATTCGCATGTGTGATACTCTTCCTCCCATAGATCCCACACTACAGATACATCCATAGTATCCGCCCATAGCCGTCCCATCCCATCTCAATACGCCGCTTAGACCTCGTTAAAGAGACCCCAGTCCTTAACCTTGAAAGTCTCCCAGATCTTAGCGGCGTAGTCGACCGCGTCGCCGATGAGCTTGCCCTGCTTGCCGAGCTGGAGATCGACGTCGTCCTCGTCGTACTCGCCGCGGATGTGCGGCACGTTGATGGTGATCAGAAGGTCCGTCTTTTCGCGCTCGAGACGCACTAGCGTTAGGATGATGGCTGTGAAGTCCGTCTTGCTAGCTGGACGTTGTGGCTCATCGGAGGAGGAGTCGGGCTTGCTGGTCGTGTGTGTGGCGATTAACGTGTAGGCGGGGATGTCTTCGCTGTTTGGGGCGAGCGCGAGGGTCAGTTTTTCGAATTTTTGATGGGATGGATTGTTGGAACAGCATCGGAGGGGAGGATAGAAGAAAGAGGGAGAGAAAGAAGGAATGCGCAAGGCTGGATTAGTATGATACGTACTCTAGGCGGGAGAACACGGTGGGTGTAGTATTCCAGACCTTGACGTTCTCAAGGTCCTCTGCTACAAGATCCTCGAGATGCGTAGTCAAGGCGCGACCATCTATCTCGGGACTGCTTCCCGGGCCGCCGACGCGCTCGTTGATATCGAAGATGATACTTGTGAAGCCATCTTTGTCGATGTACGCTTCTTGGTGGTCGGGGACTTGCCTTATGAGACTAATATACGGGCAATCGGATCGCTAGTGTTAGTCGCATTCTTTCGACGTCGGACTGAGAGTATCGAAAACTGAGAACATTCGAAATAGAAGAGAGAGGGTAGAAGGTATTGTGTAAACGTACCTGACGTCGGCGAAGCTAGCTGGAAGGTCGCAGATGAGAGCGCCTCCGTATAGCGGGGTACTCTTGTAAGTCGTCATCGTGGGGAAGAAGTTAAAGAACGTTGCGGGAGGAGACTGGATTCGGATTCGAAATTTAAACTCAAATATCGATAGGAATATAAAATAGAATTAGAGAGAGATTGGGGAGGAGATTTAAAGTTATGTTACTCGGACTTGGTGGGACGTTGGTAATAGTTTAAATATTTGACAAAAATCGACCCTTCTACAATACAGGTACAATACCTAGGTTAGGTAGGTCGACATTGCCTTGCTGCGACTGCCTGCGACTGCTTGCGACTGCCTGCGTACATGTGCTTGGTGGGGCAGCAGGTTAGATGGGCTGAAATGGGGTAGTAAAAATGATGTAACTTGCAGCTTTGCGACACATGTTTTTAGTACCCGGGTACACTAACTAAACCTAATTTAGCCAACAACGGATGAAGCCGAACAATAGGACGCGACCATCTTTCAACTTTCGTCTCTCTCCTTTTTTTTTTCTTGTTTTTTTTTCTCCCTCTACGATCAGTTCGTCGCCAAGGGTATTACTGCTCGTGCGACTCATCGGGAGTTATTTACGCCTTGAACGTACCTACATACTACGAGGTGTCGTTTTGTTGGATGCCTGGCGCAAATGCCTGCATGTCTGCGCCTCTCTTTCGAACGAACGAATATGTGACTCACGAAAGACGGTTATAGTCGTTTTATATATGATAGACAGAGAAGGTATAAATATCAGCATTCGAAGACTCTTATAGGCTCAACCCAAGTTTCTGCTCGAATTTGAATTCATAATCCTCCAACGGAGCATTCGGCATCCGGTGCATATAACAACTCCCGATACGAATTCCAATGAACAAACTAACTAACTACATTAAAAGACAAATATGACTCAGAACTGATACTATAGAATCGTGTATATACTCGATATAGTCGCCCGTTGAACAGTCTATGAGTCAATTAATTGAGCAAAGGAACTGCTCAAACTAAAGATTTAAACACCAGAGGATTGCGAATCTAACTATTTTGGCGAATTGGAAGTCTATTAGCCAACACGGCGGTGCAGCTCATATAGACGGCCCGAAATGCGAAACAAGACTCATACTCTCGATATAGCACTCTTGTGTATAAACGTACTATTCGTAGGGTAAGCTGGCAAGGAAGAGATAATGATCTGCTAGAAGAGCTAGGCCCCATTGCCCTAAGATCGATTTATAACTTGGGAAGACATTCATATATGAGCGGGGAGCCGCCAAAGGTTACCAAATCATATCAGCACGATCCCCCAAGAGAAATAACCAAACGCCAACCACCCTACTACGAAAAACTTGGAATTATTTAAAGCCTGGGTATGACTTCACTCGTAACTTATATGGCACCGCGCGCCTTGTTGGACGATTTCGATGAACCGAGAGTCTAGGAAACAAGTTTAGGTGTATTCCGCAGGTAGAATCTCGGAGAGGCTCTTACTAGTACTTTCGGTGACGGTACCATGGATTCGTAAAGTCGTTACTACCAGCCGCTATCTGCTAGTCTTCCCGATTCACCTAAAGAGAATGGAAACCTGCCGGATATGATACGCATCCCACCGCGAATCCTAGATTTGGAATTGTCCCACCTAGGTACCTTTCCGCGTACGAAACAGCTTAAATAGACGTTTAGGAACACGGCGCGTTCTATATACTTAGCGCGGGTAAGAGCAGCTATATATTATTTCTACATAGAAACTCCAAGATGAAGCCTCCAGAAAATATCTTTGAAAATAGTATAACTATCTAGAAATAGAGCTATATAGATCAACCCTGCCGAATAATGAACGCTGCTAGTAACTAGGTTCAGAATTGTATGGCTTAGTCTTGCATTTGTATAGTCCTACACAATCACATCACGACTTAAAGCTGGATTCAAGTAGAATCGAGCGAGGTATAAAGTATTTTACTTTTGGTTTCTTCGAGAACGAAGCAAGCTTAAAGCTGGCAAGCGATAGAGAGCTCCCTTGAGCGAACTTCGACTGGCTACGAGGTTGATGATTGAATGCTTATAGCAGGAACTGTCACGTATGAGCAAAGGAAATCACAATTAGGTAACGCCGCACTTATATCTCTGCTGTGTTATAGATTCAACATCATCATCAATTCAGCCATTACATACCTGACCAAGCTATCTACCTCAATAGCCATCCATCCAGCCATTCATTTATCCCAGCCCGAACCCACCGGCCACCAGCCTCACTTGGGCAACGCGGCTAGGGCTCCTAGGCTTTAGGTGCCAAAGTCCTCCCGATACCGATCCCGTCACCAAAACATTCCTCCATGTAAGTCATACGTGCTCTGCCTTCCCTAGGGGTATCATTGGTAGTAATGAAAGTCTAGAATGCAAAAATAATAACGTATCGAAAATGGTCAAAATAATAAAAGAGGAGCATCTTGGGTATTATCGCGGTCAACCACCCAACCCCCAGAGCGCCGAAAAATAAAATTCAAGGATTTTGACCGTAACGTTTAGACCGCCCCAGATAGGTTGCGTTGCTTTGCTACCGGGGGGGGGGGTCCGAACTAAGTTGTTTCCTTATGCAGATATGTATATCGTAATTTTCTTTGGTTGTTAAAATATCCCCTAGTAGACCGCCTAGACACGGGAAGCTAAGTCCCACGATTTCGGTGATCGGCTGGATTCCTTTCGGACGGCCCAACCCTTCAAGGCTAGAAGAATAACTTCCCAGGCCATAACTAGGCCGACTAAGCCCATGGTAACGGTGTAGAAGAACATGGCGTCTAGGTCGTAGTGGATCATCCCCGCAACCGTGTCGTTGGCCTTTTATCACCGTTAGTTAGTCAATGAAATTCATAGGGTAACTGGGTAAGTGGATGTAACTTACGCTTGCCATGAAAATGGTACCACCCGCAATGAGACCAAACGCGGTAATGAGCTCGGTAGGAGGTCGGGAAGGCAGGATTGAACGTGGAGGCTTAAGGTACACAAGGACGTATGTGAATGCCCGGGCGAAAGAAGCGCCAGTCAAGAGGTTACCCCACTGCTTGTGAACCATGCTAGAGACCATGTTGTGCTGCGTGTGCGAGCTCATCATGATACCAAGAAGGAAGATGACGAGTGCCGGAATAGGGTTAATGGAAAATTCATATTCCCTTGGCGCCCGTAAGGCCTCGCGCTCTTCGTCATTGTACGCATGACTTGGATGCGAGAGAGCTGTATCGTATACTGTAGTATTCAGAAGCTCGCGGATCCGCGTTGATTCAATAAGCATTGCAAGCTGCATCATCCTGTTAGTTTTATCTTACATAACTGTTAATTGGTATAATTAATCTTACCAAACCACCACCGATGAAGAGAACCGTGATGGAGATGTGCTCTAGATCCTGAGAGCTGAATTCTTTGCCGGCATTGCCAAGATGCTCAAGGAAAATGTTGGTTGAGCCGTACGTGAAGATGAGCGCACCCTCGACGAATTCGCCGGTAGGTCTCCATTTTTGGGAGCTTTGTTTCGGACGAACATTCCAGGCCTACGTAGTTTTTTGTAAGCAAACACATGCCGATCAATAGATTGGGGGCGGTATTCGTTCCAACTTACCCAACCCAGCTCACCGAAACTTCCCGACCACCGTCCGAGAGTCAAAATGCCGTACCAGAAAAAGATGCCGCCTTTGATCCAATGGGCTAAGCCACTGAAAATACCGTGTCCCTCCTGAATCAACTGGTTAGTCTACGAAGTAATACTCCTTAATGAACTCATCTGGCTCAACTTACAAAGAATCGGCCAAACGTGATAATACCAGTGCAGAGAGCGACGTAACCTAGAATAAGAATGGTCCTGTCGACGAAGTTGTAGGCAAACATCAAAACCTTCCACGCTCTGGTGGAGATCTTCCCGGAAAATCTGGCGATGAAAGAATTGGTCCTCTTTGAGCCCAACACTTCCGCGGGCTTGAAATGAACATCTTCGAGATCGTCGTAGTGGATTCGTCGGCCGTCCATCTCAATAGGGGATTCCTGACCCACTGCTGTTGACACGGAGTTGCTTCTCAAAGACTCGGTATTTGGCTCGGTGCCTTGCCCACTGTCGTTCGAGTGGCGGTACGGGTCAGAATACATCGCGTCGTTGATGCGCTGGTGTTCAGCCATAGCTTCCGTCGAGACGGGAATGAATGCTTGTTCTTCCTCCTTCTCGTATACTTCTGTTCTCCCTTTGCCCATTACACCTGCGACGCGACCGACGAGGCTGATAAATACTTGCGCGCTGACTACCCAGGTGACTATCCAGCCAAGCTTGTGGTGCGCATTGTTGGGATATAGGTCGGGAGTGTTCGCGTTGTAGGTGATTCCTAATACGACACCGAGCGCATTCGTGACGAGGAAGAGAAATTGGACCGGGAGAGTATACCGAGATCGCGCGATCGAGAACATGACAGCTGGCGGAAGCAATTAGAACATATGCGAGTATGTTGTAGAGTCGTTGGAACAGTTCTCATACCTATTGGCAGCATAACTACCCAGCTAATAACCATCAGCGCGATATGCGCGTAGATTTCTGTTACATGCTCTGGGTGCGAAAAGTACGTGGGCGGGTAAGATTCTGGATCCGGTTTCGGTTCTTCTTTGTTCATATCCATACTCATGTCCATATCTGTTGCGCCTTCGTCGCCATGGCCATGGGCAAGAATTGTAGGAATGGCTCCCGCTATGGCGACAAGCGCCAGCGCCTTGAGCGTAAATTGAGTAGTCGACCTCATCTCAGCTCAAATTGTGTAGAATATGTCGAACGGTAAAACTGGGCGGGTCAACCGGGAGAGATATATTTACATGCCCCCGGCTGAGCTCTTTGTCCTCGTAGGAGGGTTAACCCTTGAACAAACTGTACCCTAGCACGGTTAGAAAATTGCGCTTTCACCGACGTAGCTCAAGTTTTTATGAAAACCCACGAGGGCGGGTAGCAGGTAGCAGGGTAAGGCCAACCTCGGCGGGTTTCCGCTTTGTTACGGATAAGTACTGTAAAAGCTTATGTAGAAAAGCTTGGATTTAAGAATATACAACCATTAAGAGATCGGGCGAAGTGACTATTAGTTTTGGTTGGTAGTATCCGGCGGAAGCACTACTACCTCATGTATGATGTATGTTAGTTATATGTATGGTTTGTATGGCTTTGTATGGTTATGTATAATATGTATGGAGCGACGAACGAGTCATATGGAGGGGGGAGGGCTTTCATAAACAGCATCTTGGTGGGAAGGGGAAAGAAATAAAATAAAAGGTGCATATTCTCCGGGATTATATTTATTTTGTACCAAGACGGAAAACGGTGTCGGCGTTCCCTTTGTGCCTTGGACCATGGACCGTGGACCGTGGCCCATAGCTCCTAAGCTTATGAGGTTTTGAATGTACTATGTAAAGGTATTGTGCGGTAGCCGGGCATGTGGGTTATACAAGTATCGACCATCGGCAGAGGCGTATCGCAAGGCAAGTACTACTATACTTTATTTACTTATATTAAGCTAGGGGCGAGATACTTTTTAGCTACATGTACTTCTTATAATAGCTTAAAGTGTAAATCCACCCTGTATCAGTTATAAAAGTTACATAGCAATGGTGGAAGCTATAGCTTGGTATGAAGTACCTCTCACTTCTTTCCATATGTAGTCTTATACATGTATTTATTCTCCGTTCAAATGTTTAGTGCTGGCTACCTATTGAACGTGAACATGAATAATAAAGGCCGGGCCCACCCGGAGCACACATTTCTTCTTGTCATCCGTTTGCGCCATCTGTTTCTTATGAGCCATCGAGCGATAGCGTGGAAAAATAGCACGATGGTCCATCCGAGGTATCCGAAAAGAAACCAAGAACGGGCGGTATGGGAAATCATGGATATTGATTGAGGCTGTCAAGGGCTTTGAAGGAAACTCGCAGAACCAAAGTGTGGATGTCTTGGGGGCAGGAATGGGTCATCTTTAGCTAACACCCTGGTCTAGTTTCCTCAGTTCCAGGTCTCTTCTAGTTAACTAGTGTAGTTAGTCGAAGGTAACTCATGTATAATCACGTACCCGCTCGCCGGAAGAATACATAAGAATATACATAAGAATAACATAGGCCGGCATGGGCTCGCTAAGGTATCCACTTCCCGCTAGGTACCTATGCAGAGCGTCGATACCTCACTTGAACAGGGTTAGGTGTGTATTTGTATTTCCGCACTTGGCCATGCGACATGACTCCCTTCACCCTTCGCCTACAACTAGAAGCTTCCCAACCAATGGTTGTTTCTAGCCTATGGTCTGACCTAAATTATGACAACTGGAATTATGACATGATTAATTTTTTCTTGAACGACAAAAGAGCGACCATCCGAGGACCCCGCCATCCGGAATCGGATATAATGCCAATTCCTACACCTTACCTATTCCTCTGGAGCTATTCCTCCGTGTTGCATCTCTTTTTGAAGGTAGACACCCAGCAATGGACAAGTTTTAAAATATCGCTGGAACTTTCCTTTCACTATTTCTTACATTATTATGGGGTAGTTATGTTACCTTAACACTTGTCAAATCCCGGGTATTGCTCTACCATACTTAACGCTCTTTACATATGTAGTTTGATGAATCGTGATCCCCTCAGAATGATTTGTGCTATAGAGATGTGCGTATGTCAGGATTCTATTGCAATGTGTGTTGCATCGGGTAGGTTTTCTAGAGGAAGCTCTAGTAGCTTAAGAGTCTAATATACACGTGGGGTACGTACCCAATAGCATATGTAAGGCATGCATATCTAAAGCTTAGAAATACTTTTTTATATCTGATCATGTGTGGACTCCGCTTACCTTTTCAGGCAGGCTCGTGGATGACTTCTCAGCCTTTCGAGTTTTTGAGGAGCCGCGCTAGCAGGGATTATAGTACATCGTTAGTGGAGTTGTACGGTACCTAAGTACTTTAAATATGTACTCGAGCGCAGGGATTGTTAAAAAGCCGGCGTTAATGTACAACACCTTTGGTAGCGCTTACAACATCTTCAAAATTCCAAATGTTGTACATAGTAGCTATGACTCCGTATTCATGAGTTGGTTATTTCTTCGATAGTTGTCATCGACCGGACGGCTGAGCTCGTTACAACAGCAATACACAACGTTGGCATAACCTTGCGATCAGCCAAGCTTCACATCTTTCGTACGCAAGTCTACACTACGGTAACCAAACAGAAAAAAAAAAAAAAAAGAAAAAAAAAAAGAAAAAAGAGTCGAGTCCGAATGACAATACAGTTTATACCCATCTAACTCCGAGAAAGGCGTTTCGCCATTCCCATAGTGCCCCTAGCAACGTCGGTCTATCGCTTGACTAGGGTTCAACTGCGTACCCGAACGCCATCATGCATGAGAGTTGTAACACGACTAATTGCCGACCGTTTACAACGTATACTATGTATATACTTATGATATTTTTTACATCCAAAATCAAACCCATATGACAAGTCGTATATACTAACTCAATGCGAGGAGTCAGTACCGTATCAGGCGATATCTCTGACAGATATAGTCTGGGGTAGACGTAGATAAAGGGGAATCAGTGGTAAGATGTCTGATGTCTGGAGAAGTAGTGTAAAATGGGAATCTCCACTAAGCCTCCGAGGGAAGATGGAGGGTAGCATTAGCGATGGAACGATGGTGCAGTCACGGGGGGGGTATTGGGAAACTATTTTCGATGAATCTTTCTCATCGAAGCCGTTTCTGGACCGATACCGAGTACGAGCGACAATTCGACTAAACTGCTATACAACATACATTACATACATACATACCCGTTACTACCATGTAATATGGGTAGCTTTTACCTTGGATTCGGCCTGCAGCAATCCACATGCCAACGAGACTACATGTCCACAACCAGGGTCTGATACTTCTTGGTAGAACACGACATGGCCTACTATGTACGTACACTAGGTATGTAGTGTATTGTTTGTAGAAACCCACCAGTATTATCACTGATCACAACACCAATGTCGACTACTTGGCCAATGGGTCTCGCCAGCACAGCACAGCGGTTCAATGAGATCGATCGACTGTGCTTCGCCAAGGCCTTAGGTGATGAAAGACCAGAACAGTCTGAGAATACCAAGAAATTACGTCTGAAACCTTTGGAACGGACGATGCACCCGGCCCCAGCACGACGGCATCTCTCCGTCTTTTCGCTCCTTCGTCTTTCGGAGTACAGAATATTGTAGAAGTAGCGTACAATAAGCTCAACGCCGAATTTCACGCATCCAAAATAGGAACTTCGGCTGCGAAAGGAGGATCGAGTCACGGGTACCAATCGGGACTCCGAGTCCGAACAAGGGATGGATCCATGATTCCATATTGTCTAAGGTTAGGACGAAAATGGATCATTGCAATAGTTGCAATAATTACTCAGACTAGGGAACCCATCGAATCATCGAGATTTATCATTACACCGCAAGGCTGGCTTCGCTGTTGGTAACCGTATCTTTTATTACGTAGCTGTATTATGAATAGCTACCCAGGCAGCTGCCAGGTACTGACTTACCCTCTGCTTCTGTCAACAGTACATAGGAAGGGCGGGTTACTATCCCGCACAGTTTTAATTTAGAAGACTCCGTAGCTCCCGCTCCGTCCCTTGCCACAGAGCCTAACCAATTTATAGCAAATGGACGATGTTGCAGGATTGGAGAATATTATAGTAATAACTACGGCCTACGGGATTGAAGTGATTACATACATGTTTCCTCAATGGACTTTAGCTACGAGTTATTTAACTAAGTGAATGAAGCGAATTTTTGTCAAAAATTCAAAAAGATGAACTCCTAGTCCCAATTGATTAGACGCCGAGAGAACATTCTGCTTATATCGAAGCCCGTAACTAGTACTTCTTGGCCTTCGGCTTTCCGGATGCCGTAGTACGCTTAAACAAGCCAAACACTATATTCAAATGAGTCAAGATCGGCTTTCGAACAAATGGGATTGTAATAGAATCAAGACTTCCTTGCGTTTTATGTCTTGTAAGACCCTATGGAACTGTACCGACCTTCAGTACGTAGTACATATACATGTGGTCGACTGGAAAGACACACGCATCGGCATCTACGGCATTTATTTTGCCGTAAACCCCGAAAAGAGTGACGACAAATGACCTAACTAACCTAGGATCTCGTTGATGGTTCCCGATATGTTGGTACTACCCCATAAATAGTGCTCGTGCCAGATCTGGTGAACCAGCGATGCGATTCAAGATAAACTTTAGGCAGACGCGAAAACCCGGCCGATGTAGAGCAAAGTACTCTATGCTGTGTACGCAATCGTGTATACGTATCACCTGGTGGCTATGCTACCTATGTGCTATGCTATCAGTAGTAAGCGTATGATCACGAAATACCCCTCCTCTTTATCAAAGGGGAAAAATAAAAAATAAAAATAAAAAAATCAGGACTTTGTGTGTCCACTCATATCCATTGGGATTCGCGTCTATCAACGGTATTCTAACGACGGCCCCCGCAGCTTACGCTGGTTGTACAATACTCAGTGATACAGTGTGCCCCGTGCGAGGCGTGGGCCGCTGATGGCTTTATAGACTTGATCGGTCTTGGAGACGCCACACATCCCCATCTTCTAATATGACTCTATCTTCGTCCCGGAGCTTCCGCAGGATCTGGACGACGCCATTTGCGGCTGGAAGGTGGAGAGCTTCCGGGACGTCGCGGTATATAACTTTTACCAGTTCCATCGGGGTCCACAGATGGCGGTCTTTCACCGAACTCAGCGTCTGCAAGACTTGCTGCTCTCTTTGGTGCCTATGAGATATATATTCGGCCACAGTGGCGCTCGCCTGGGGCAGCACCGGACCGTGAGCTGGATATGCACGACCGCCTACCAACTTTTCCATCTTCGCTAGACTTTTAAGATAGGTTCCCAGATCTTCGAAGACGGATGTGCCCTGCCCCAGGACATTATCGCCTGTGAATAGGGCATCTTCTTCCTGCAAGACGAAAGCCATATGATCTACAGTATGACCAGGGGTATGAACGGCAGTTAGTGTGGCCCCTTCGACCTCGAATTTCTGACCGTCCGAGATATTTAGTTGACCTTCCGTCGGTTGGTTTTTGTAGATGGCTGTTTCTGGTGAGTGTTCCAAGAGTTGGCCGACCCCACCCGTGTGATCGTGGTGCCAATGAGTAAGAAATGCACTTTGTATAGTAGCTTTCTCCTCTTCAAGAGTCCGCTTTAAAGCCGCAATCCACGAGGGTTTGCCTTCTCCCGTATCAATTAACAGCCTCTTGGGGCCGGTCCCGAGTACATATGTGTTGGTGCCCTGGAGTGCAAACTTGCTCGGGTTACCGCCGAGTATACGGATGACGGCGGGACTTAACCGCTCGATCTCCGGTATGTGGACGAGTTGAGTAGCCATCGTGGTTTTAGAAGCTATTCGGAAAGCATTCATGCCACTCTAGACTCTAGTCAGATCCTCTATAGTCAAGAAATAGCTTGCGACAAGAGGCTGGCTACATGAAGAAATAAGTGCACTGAGATGGAGATGTAAATTATGGATGTTGAACTTGTATTATCTATTAACTGCGCTAGTAGATTATGATATCAGCGATGAGGACAGAATAAGGTGCAATTATGCCACGAGTTGCATGAGTTGCATGAGTTGCATGAGGCGAGGTAGATAAGATAGATGGGACGCACTTGGAGATGATTGAAATGCCGAGGTCCCCCCCAACGAACAAAAGGCTACATGACCTCAACCATGGCCTTTCCATATTGTCTTCAGGTACAAAGTCGAATAGGTATTTTTAGGTTAGCATCAAAGTCGTTACTACTGGTAGCGTGATAGTGACATGGCGGGAAAAGGCTAATTCCCCCCCATTTAATTGTTCTGTTTCAGCGCTTGCCTCAAGTTAGTAACCATACTGGCATGGCTGGCGGTAGCTGCTAAATAACCCCTGATCTTCCCGTTAGCGCGACCCGGATAGGCAAGATAAAAGTATAAATCAGGTGCTGATAAGAAATTTTAGGCGTGTTGCTCCAACTGTAATCCGTAATCTTTGCGCCTGTTGAATGACGCTGCACGGCGTTTAAATTAATTATTTTCTGGTACCTCGATAGTTAGAGAGTTGGCATCGTTGCGGCATCGTGCAAAAAGACTTTTTTTTTTTGGCAGCAAGTCTTTTAACAAGCTAAGCTTTGTAAGTTTTCTATAAGAAAGGATTTGAGCGTAATTAATTGTTATTATATATATAGGCAGCTAGAGCTAACTAGGTACCTAAAGATTGGGAAAACCGGAAGAAGTAAAAGAAATAAAATATTATCCAAGCGTTGAAAGTCATTGAAGCGCATCGCCAGGAGCTTTCAAAAAGCTGCATTTCTATTATAACGAGACCGCGAGAGACCGCGAGAAACGTCGACCGTAAAATCGATCTACCGTTATTCTACCCTTCTTACGATCCGAGTCCTACCTGTCCTTTTTATACAAAACCTCACCAATTACTACTATATTATTACCCTTTCTTGAGTTGGGGTCGAGAGGGTTTGCCTTACCTCATTTCGATCGATCGAGCCTTTCGTTATCGCGATTTTGCCTTTCTCATTTCCGACGCCGCCCGCCTCTTATTCGACACTTTGCCGAACTTTTCTCCCTTCGAGGCGGTCGTTGCGTGCATATTCGTCCAATTACCTATAGAAATTGTTTTGATATACTTGTTAGAATTCGGTGAATATTATAGGAGGAAGCATGGCTGCGCGACCTACCACCCCGGCGTCGCCCAAGAACGTCAAGATCAACTCGCCTACTCCCGGGACACCTCTATTCGGCTGTGGTTAGTTATACGGTTCCCTAGGCTTATAAGACGTAACCGTAGCCGTCTTGCCGTGATATATACTGAAGCTTTTCCAGAGCATGTCCAGCTACTATTGTCCCAAAATCCGGATGTCATAAACAATTCAATCCAATACTATAAGATGCTACTAAGGGTCATCTTCGACGGCAACCCCTTAATACCCCAGACGTCCAAGGGTCCAGATGGGTCGATAACTACATCTCTAACATCCAACTACCTCTGCTTGCAATGTTCTGCCATTGTGCCCGAGGAAGAACGCCCGAAGCATGCGAATAAAAAGAGCCATCGGTTTTGTAAGTTTCGGGTGGACATATCACATATCAGATCTTGGCTAATTGTGCGATAGATGTCGACTCGAGAAGTGGCTCGTTGTTCTGCGCGCTTTGTGAGGACTTCGTATGGGACCCGACCCTGGACGACCTGAGGATAAGGAAGATGGGTACAGGATCTTTCTCGAGTAAGTCTACCTACGCTTCCAATCTTATTGTAAACGGTAATATGCGCCAAGACAGGTAGGAAAACCCCTCGAACGAACCCCAAGGCTAACATGTCCAGGCCGCAAGAGAAAGCACGAAGAGATGTTCTCGGATGCTGTGAAAGATCCCTTGAAGGAGGATCCTAAGTACATCTCCAATAACACCACCATCGCGTCGTGCAGGGCAGACGGGCTCCGGGGAATCTACAATGCTGGTGCAACATGTTACCAAAACGTCGTCCTACAGAGTTTTCTTCACAATCCGTTACTCAGGAATTTCTACCTGAGTGACGGCCACCAGAGCAGCGATTGCCAAGTTCCCCACTGCCTGAGCTGTGCCATGGACGACATGTTCCAAGACTTCTACGCCCTGGAAAATACCAATGGCTATACGGCAGCTAATATACTGTCCGGGTTTTGGATATCTGAAAAGAAGGCATTCGAGAACCTAGTTACGACTAAGGAACAGGATGCGCATGAATTTTTTCAGTTCCTGGCCGAAGAACTGCATGAGAGGAACGGGGATGGCAAGAAGCCAGAGACGGGTAGTGAACATAGCTGCAACTGCATCATCCACCAGACCTTCTACGGCAAACTCCAGAGCCAGACGACTTGCCAACACTGCCATGGTGTTACTAACGCGATAGAGTCTTTTCTCGACCTAAGTTTAGGCTTGGAAAACCTATCACAGAAGAGGGGCAAGAAAGCACCTAAGAGTGCCGCGTCGCTAACGCTACAAGAATGCCTCGACGAGGAGTATATCAAGTCTGATAAATGCGAGTATCGGTGTAGGAACTGCAATTCATCGCAACAGGCTCGAAGAGACCACAGTATAAAGCTTCTGCCCAACGTGCTGTCTATACAACTCAAGGTACTTAAAGTGCTGACAGTTCATGTCATCAAGAATCAAACCACTAACACGTATCTTCAGAGATTCGAGTTTAAACAAGGAAGCCGTGATCGTGTCGCTTCGAAGATCAGTACGAAAGTACAGTTCCCGTTACAACTAAACATGCTTCCCTATACCACACGTGGTCGAATGCCGGACGCTAAGGACAGTCAAGAACTGAGGCGATCGTGCACATATGACCTTTTAAGTGTGGTGGAACACGTCGGAGAGATTGACACGGGTAAGAGTCCGACACTAGCATTTACCAAATCTTCAAGCTGACTGGGATAGGACACTACGTAACGTATTCCCGAGTCGGAGACCAAGTAAGTCCTACAACCAGTAATCAATATAATATAAACCGGTATTGCTAACATCCGCCAGTGGTTCTCATTCAACGACCATCGAGTCGAGCTGGCCAAGAAGTCAGACGTCCTGGGCAGCCAGGCCTATCTACTATTCTATATCATCCGGTCGTTGGCGTAAAGGAGGTAGGAATGGTTTACTATTGCCGTCGTTATCGACAGTAATCAGCGGGTGTGTGTATCGAAATGGGAACCGGACGGGGTGGCGTTATTGATGACGCATTTGCACGGGTTTGGGGGGGCGCGATGAGTTTACGGGGGTTTTTTTTTCTCACTCTGAAATTTTGAAGTTTTTATCGCATTGTGTCGCGGCTTGAATAAGATAGAGAAACAGCGATTAGAGAAATATCACGACCAGCCGCCATTTGTGAGTTGGGTGTATCGAGTGTTTGGTAGGGTTATAGATATGAAATGGAATAAGCGATATGAAGACTACTGTGAGGGTCGAGAAGTGTCTATCGAGTAGTCAAGTCAAGCCATCTGCTTAATGAATCCCATATCGCGTAACAACCTAACCGTCCGTATCCTACTTACCTGTAGCAAACGTTGGCTTCATTAGGACAGCAAAATCTCGGTTACGGGGTTTTCGTAGGTCCCGGGTTCGGACCTGGGACTGGACTTTTATTTATTTATTAATATGTGTAGACTGTACCGCCGACTTAGCAGGTCTCGTCTTTCAATGGGCGAGACTCCTTGTCGCCTCCGGAGATAGCTCCTGCCTTATTTGGGCTTTTCGTGGGATATGTTGTAGCGAATAAGACGACATACTGATCCTACTAGGACTCGTAAGAGAGGCTTGGAGCTGGTAGCGATTGCTAGCAATACGATTGATTACTACGTTGTATATCTTGAGGGGTTTGGTCGAGGAGCATGAACCCGCTCGAGCCAGTGTTCATGCTCTCACCGGGAGGAATATATGGATGAAGAGAGCTAGACTACGTTCCTCATAGAATCACCTTCATCATAGCCAGACGTCCATAAGGGATAATCTGCCCTCTTTAATCTTTAGCACTAATGTGTATCAGGCACAGCAGCTATCGTCGCCGAGACCAGCATCCATCCATCCACTTCATTCCCCCTTCCCTCCGGTTTTGTACTTCCAAGCGTCGCACTCAAAGTTTGCGTAGCAGTAAAACTCGTTACTCAACCCGTGTGCGTGCACGGGCTCGTACGTCGTCGTCTTCGCGCCGAGGGACCGGTATAGTTTCGTTACTAGGGGTTCCATGCGCTCGCCTGTGCAGACTATGACCCGCGGGGTAGAGCGAGACATCCAGCGAACTGTTAGGGCGACTGGAGGATGTTAGTGGCGACGGGAAGACCATGTCGTTAAGAACAGAGAGGGGGATGGCGGAGCGCAGGAGATCAAAATGGGGGGGGATACGAACTTTTGGTCTGGCAGTCCTCGCTGAGAAAAGGGGGGTCGCAGATGATGCGGTCGGCGGCGCCTTTTAGCTCCGCGGGGAGCTTGATAGGCTGCTGGAAGTCGTAGAATATGAACTCGGGGAAGACGGAGAATCGCCGGTCGTGCTCGAGGAAGATGACTTTTTTGGGTTTGGGGGTGTTGGCGTTTGTTGCGTTCTATAGGGAGGTTAGTGCGTGGTCTGGGAAGTGTAGTGGAACTATGAGATCTCCACGGGTATGGAAACAAGGAATGTGTGGCTAGATGAATAGAGAAATATAACAGCGGAAGTTTGGGTTAGACATATTGGCCTCGATCGTCAATATGAACCAGACGACCCCGACCAGTTCTTAGTTCTTAGTTCTTAGTTCTACCGTCTCAACGAGAGCATGGACTTGACCACTCTGTATCAAGCAAGGCCTCAGGTGAATGAGATATATCTATTATCGCTCACCAAAAGATTCTTCAGCGCAACAAACACGCTCGGCACCGACACCACTGCGACAACCTCATCCTCGCGCACGCCATCTAGTAGCTGCTTCGCAAATAGCATAGCTGTTTCGTCCGAGTACTATAACACCGGTTAACCAAGTCGCTCTCGACTCATCTGCTTCCATCACACCCTCCTCATTCATCTCACCGTCAACCCGGCCCCTCCCTTACCCCCAAACCAAGAGGACTCGAAGAACAAGCACGAAAAGGACATGAGAGTAAAGACATACCCAAAACTGCGATTTGTTCCAGTCCTCGGTAAACGCCTCTATAGACAGCGGCTGTGCGCCCGCATGCTGGTCCTCAGCCGCGGTCTTCAACTTCTCGAACTTATCAGCGTGCGCATCGCGCTCGCCGTAGAATTCCTGCAGCGCCGCGAGGGCTTGGGACGAGAGGGTTCTACGGATGAAGTTAGTACAGAGTTAATATAGCATTGGTATAACGTGGAGGTGAATCAACATCGAGAGTGCCTCTCTGGGCGCAATATAATGATATCCGGCCAGACTCACTTACATCTGTTCGTCGTCGCTATCCGTCATTTTGCGCCACCAATTATTTAATCAACTGTGAATATACTTAAAAAGTAATGAAATCCGGGTTGGAGCAGCACAATTTGGTTTAATTACTCGTTGGGTGCCAACTTAGGAATAAGTTGAGTTTTTTTTCCCAGCGCCAAAAATCTTTTAGAAATCGATTTCAGTCGCAAACTCAAGACTCAAGACCCAAGACCCAAGACCCAAGACTCAAGACTCAAGACTCAAGACTCAAGACTCAAGACTGTAGCCAAATTGATTATACCAAATCAACTACAACAAATCACCAACAGCATTATAACACTATATTGCCCCATGACCCGGGACAATTCTTACAGTACTATTCGTAAACCTTTTTTTCTTTTTTTTTTCTTTTTCTTTTTTTCAATCGAGGACTACTAGGTCTAGTATATATGTACAGCACAACCACGAGCGTCTATTCCCCCGTAATTTGCACAGGAACCTGGGCCCCGTAGAGTTATCCTTTATTGTTCGTCTAGCACGTGTATGTACTTCCTGTCTTCCCGCTTCTCCTTCTCCGTCGCCGGCGGGAGATCGTAGAATGCCGAGCTACGATATCCTTGCTGTTGGGATGGTTAATATAATACTAAACACTTAATTGGAATGACTGTAATGCTTACCAAGTAGTGGTATGTAAAGTTGCTGATATCGCCCGGCGTGATACCAAGGTCGGCAAAGGTCTTAGCTGTAGGGTCGATCTTCTGGTCGATGAATTCCTTGTCTACGTCTTCTGCCGAGAGCACCGGCCACCACAATACTTTGTTGAGCAGAGCGGCCGCAGGCTTCAGAATAGCCTTGGGCACGTTGATATGCCTTCGCTTCTTGTAGATTTCTCGGTCGACTAGCTCGGCGATTTCGGCTGTCGAGTAGTTCTTGGGTCCGTAAAGCTCAAAGGTTTGTCCTGCCGTGTTGTCGTCGTATAACATGGCTTCTAGAGCCTGGCCCACGTCAATGGACTATTGAAATTAGCGATCTGCCCGGCGCTTCGGCTTAATAACGATAGACATACGTGAACGGGCCAGTATCTCTCTTGCATGTTGTTAGACGTGAATAGGTTGCTGATGCCGGCCAATCGGTGGAGAAGGTTGTCCTCGAATCCGAACAAGGGCGCCGGCCGAACGATGGTGGTCTCCGGGAAGATGCTTCGGGCGACCTGCTCACCCCTACCCTTGGTGGCAAAGAATTCGGAGGGCGAATTGGGGTCGGCGTTATAGGATGAGACGTGAACGTATCGGTCGACGTCGTATTTGGCGACTGCCTCGGCGATGCGCTCGGTACCCTCGACGTGGACGTCCTCTAGACTGTAGTTCTTGGTAGGGTAGTTTCGGCCGACAAGGTTGTACACGATATCGGAGTGCCTAACGCTCGCCTCGATCGATTCGGTGTTGTATAGATCGTACTCGATGAAGACGACGCGGCCCAAATCACCGGTAACCTTGAGATGGCGCTTGGCCATCTCCTCTCGGAACGGAACGATAACCTGACATCCTTGGCGGGCTATGATACGACATCAGAAACGAAATTAGAAACGAAATAAACAACCGGTTGCGCGGGCTGTCCGTACCTAGCCGGTTGACGATATATCTTCCGAGTTGTCCCGTTGCGCCAAATACTGTCGCGGTATGTCCTATATAAACCGTCAGGATCGGAAGGGTTGAGACGTATATCGTGATGGCTGTTTACCTCCGAGAGATGACCTACGGAAAGCAACATGTTAGTCCGGCAACCATTAACCATAGGCTCGGAACCGGGGGCGACTGACCTTCCACCTTGTACGCGGAGGATGGGTTTGCCGGTGCGGGTGATTGCTAGATCGGAAATGCGTCGGGCCTGGTTTAAATTAAAGGCCAACTTTCGACCAGACCGCACAGCGGCCGGAAAGGAAGCCATTCTTGCTCGATACCGGGAGGGGAGTGCAAGAATGACGAAGCCTTTCCAATTGCTAAAAGTAGAAGCCGGTAATGTCGTGAAGCTTTTGGGAATGCTCGACCTTGTTATTAGTGGGATTGAAGCTCTAAACGGGTTGGTAGAGTTGTCAAGCCACAAAATCATCCATAATGTGGAATTTAGTCGGAGCTAATGCGCTTGATAAGATTGGTCGATGGCCGGCATAACCTAGCAGCCTAGCCCGAAGTCAAGCCACAGTGATTAAATAAGCCAAGCCAAGATCTGATACTACTAATGTAGGTATGGACATGATCCCTTAGTAGGTAATAGGTACTAAAGAGGTTGTATGTACTGTAGGTAATCCGTCCATACCTAATAGGTACAAGGTACCTCCCCAGGCAGGCTGCACACCAGCCGCGTATTGATTGAAGCTCCAGAAGCTTTCCATCTCCCACTTACACCCATTCAACATTATAACCAGATACCAACCAACCAAACTCATAGACGTCGACAATTTCGCTCTAATCCCACCTAGCAATTATCACAAAGAATACTGAATACTATAAATAAGAAAAACCAGAGAAATATCATGAACGTCGACACCATCGCCGATTTCCTGGCCGACCAGCGGGACGAGACCCCGGACGAGCTCCAATATCTCATCATCCAGTTCGAGAACTTCTGGGAGCGCAAGTTATGGCACCAGCTCACAGACGCCCTCATCGAATTCTTCGCCAACCCCAAGAGCGAACCTCAACGCCTCAAGTTCTACAAGGTCTTCATATTAAAGTTTGCTGATAAGATCAACCAGCTTAAGCTTGTCGACCTGGGCTTGAAGGCCGCTACCCAATGCAAAGGTAAGCTTTTGGTACATGGATATATATTGTTTCATGCATTGTACTAGAGTAATGTGAATACTGATTCTACGGTAGATGACCAGGAGCGCCTCACCTTCCTCGCCGACCTCGCCAAAAAGGTCGACAATGAGGACTCCCAAGATGCCTTCGTCTACGCCCTTGCCGCCGTTGCTCGCGTAGAGCTGGACCTAAAGGACCTCGACGCCTCGCGGCGAGATCTAGACAAGGCGGAGCGCATCCTCGACTCATTCGACAGCGTCGAGACCAAGGTACACGCCGCCTTTTACCAGGTTAACGCAGATTACTATCAAGCCAAGGCCGATTTCGCCTCCTACTACCGCAACGCCCTCCTCTACCTCGCTTGCATCGACCTCTCCTCCCTCTCACCCGACGAGCGCCGCGCCCGCGCCTACGACCTAGGCATTGCCGCCCTCGTCTCTGATTCCATCTACAACTTCGGCGAGCTCCTCCAGCACCCCATTCTCGCCGCCCTGACTGGTGACGTAGCCTGGCTGCAGGAACTACTCCTCGCCTTCAACCGGGGGGATCTAGCGGCATACGACGTCCTATCGGGCCACATCTCCTCCAATACCCTCCTAAAAGACCACCTGGAAGACATCCGTCAAAAGATCTACCTCGCGGCCCTGACAGAATCCGTCTTCCGACGTCCCCCGCACCAGCGCGCCATGAGCTTCACCACCATATCAGCCGACACCAAGGTGCGCAAGGACGAGATCGAGCACCTGGTCATGAAGGCGCTAAGCCTGGGCCTGGTCCGCGGCACCATCGACGAGGTCGACGAGCTCGTCAACTTCACCTGGGTCCAGCCCCGCGTGCTCGACATGGCCCAGATCGCGAGCATGAGCCAGCGCCTCGGCGAGTGGGGCGAAAACGTCAATAAGCTGGGTAACTGGATCGAGGCTACCGGGCAGGATATCTGGGCTTCGTGATTGGGACATATGTCTACCTAGCTTATTCAAGCTGAACAAATTAGGAGATAAGGGGACCAGTCGAGAGAAGGAACATGAGCAAGATATCTTCTCTTGCATACAGGACGGTCGGGAGGCCGTGTATGATAGATCAACTACTAGACAACGTGCGGTCCCAGCAAGAGGACTAGACGTATTGCTGCACGATAAATTAGTCTGAAGACACGAATAGGGGTGTTTCGCATTAGGTATGATGGTTAATGGCCCACGATGTTAAGCCGTTCTTATTGTGAATGTCGTAGTATTGGTATTGGGATACAATACTCTGCAATTCCCAATTTCGATCCGTCTTTCAACTCTCGAGTAGTTAGACGTGACTATATGGCTCTAGTTTCGTAGCATCTCAAATGAAGACGCTGACAAGTCCCGTTCCACCCTATTAGTATACTACTGCTAGACTATTTCGATTTCTGTTCCAAGTCATCACCTAGGTTAGGTACTTCATAAGACACCGCAATGTCGTGAATATAATGATCATAACATCACTGTTCCAGCTTTCTATTATTATTCTCTATCTAGCAATACCAGCCCTAAACATTACGCATTCGTAACACATTACTTCAGTTCTTTTCAATTCTGTCAACTCATCTCCATCTCAACAGGTGAGATAGGTCAAGTCAAGCCCAGACACAGCACGCTGGCTCAAACAATCGCAGCAAAGCCGCATATGCAACCAACAACCCCATGCAATAAAAATCAAGCATTTTTCTTCTCCTTTTCGCTCCCTGGGCTCTTGCCCCCGGCTTCATTCGGCTGTCCTAGTACCACGATTTGCCCGACTAGCCACGCGGGCCACCATACGCACCATACTATGAGGGGCGTGTACATGCCCCAGACGTGCCAGCCGAATGCTGCTTCTTCAAGCACATTTTGTATGCCTACGCCGGCCAGGGCACTGCTTGCGAGGAGGACGACGGGAGGGGCTAGGACGTGTAGGAGAGTGGAGTGGACGTATCTGAATACGACTGCGTTTGCTGCTTTGCTCTTATTTTGATCTGAAGGGGTAGTAGAGGGCAGGAAAGAAGGCCATGGGCGAGAAAACGATAGCGGGCTAGATAGAACGCCGACGATGAAGGAGAGCGAGAAGTTGAGAGTTGCGAGAGACGAGAGGAACATTCCTAGTAGCAGTAGAGAGAACGATCGAATTAGGAGGTACTGTTGAGCCGTAGGGGGCTTGCGAATACCGTTTGTTAAGAAGTATGAGGCGAGGTGCGGGAGCCCTGCGTTGATGGCGGTGAAGATGATGAAGATTGGTGTGAGGAGCTGCAGTTGTGCGTCAGTGTTTGATATGTAGGGTTGTTTAAGGGAAAGGGACTTACACTCGAAGGAGTCTGGTTAAAGGCAAATAGCGGGATGACTCCCAGAAATTGGCATCCCGCCACAAGAGTAAGCGGGAGGAGTATTTCTCGCTCGACAGGAATCGAAGTCGGCTTTGCAACCGCCTTCACCTCCTTTCCTTCACCGTCTGTAACCTCTCTAACCTCGGGCTTCTTCTCTTCCTTCGGAACATCAACCTCCCTGTACCCGCTCTTGACCCACGAGGCAATAGCCATAATAGTAAAGTTCGCAGCAACCAGCATCGCACTAGGTAAATACGTGCCGATGCTAACGAACCGATGCTTATGAATAAGCAAGTAAAAAAAGAAACTCTGATGCAGCTTCTCAAGCAAATTATTCAAACTCCGGAATAACCCCTCAATCAGCCGTCCCAGTCCCATCTCGTCGTGCCAACCATTGCCCATGGGCTTCAGCGTGACAGCGTCGACATGGTACGGGATGAAACTACTATGAGGCCCCGTGGAGTGTCCCAACGCCTGGTTGAGCATACCCCGGAGCACCGTGGCGAGGTTATCGTCGTACTTTTGCGAGTGCTTCAGGATTCCCTGTAGTGCGCTTCCCATACCCATCTGTCCGCTGGCGATATTAACGACCGAGTTGATCAGATCTAGGTTCGGTAGCTGTCCGTTGACGCCGTCGTATGCGATGGCAATCGACTCGAAGCGCCCTTCTTGCGCGTAGTCTAGCGCTATGGCGCCCTGTAGAGCGCCTGACTTGATCGGTAGCGGAGCGACTTGCGAGGGGTCATGGGCGTCGTGGTATGCGTCTACCCAAGCTTGCATACCGGCCCGGCTGTCGGGTGGTACTACTAGTATAATATCCTTGGACCACAGCGACCAGCGCTTGAAATATCGTGTCAAGGCCAGAGCTAGCGCTAGGCCATTGCGGTTGAATTCTCCCTCGACATTCTTCCACGCAGTAACGAGCACTATGGCCTCCGTAGCATCGCCACGGGGGGCCTGCAATATAGCGTATACATTCTCTCCACCAATTGTGTTTCCCGAAGAATGGTAGGTATAGTTTTGTCGGCCAACCTTAAGACCCAGGCCCTTGAATATAATTTCGAGTTCGTCGTTCACCTGAGCATTGGTGCTGTTCTCTAGGGCGTTAACCTCGTGCTTGTAGGCGCGAAACACGTTCTGGTCGCTTCCGCCAAAATACGTATGGACCTGACCAGGTAACAAGGCGTTTTCGCTAATATAAGTGCGGCGCGAGTATTCGTCGAGAGGTAACATGAGCAGCCATACGACGCCGACGACGATGCATAGGAGGGACAGATATGGCGGGAGCTTCAGTAACCGCGGATCGCGGCGCAGGGCCATGGCCGCAGCTTTTTTTCATGTTCAGTTAGCCAATTACTTTGCTTGTTTCGTGGAATATTTCTATAACTTACAGAGTAAACGCGGCATGGCTTTGCTCTAGTCTCCTTGAATCGAATATGCGCAGCGGAAGACTTGGGAAGGTTGAAGTGTAAAAGCTTAGGAGAGCTTTAAAGCAGGTACATTGACATTGTACATAACCTAGGTCAATTAGACAACTTTTTGGAAGGTACCCCAAGATCGCGTGTAACACGAGTCCCCACCGTGACTTGACATTCAGGGGTCCAGTCCATTGGGTACCTACGTACCTACCCTACAATGACATAATCAGCCTTACGGCCAACTTACCTTACTTATTAGTTGCATATCCTCTTACAAGTCGAGTGAAATATCGAAAGGGGTAAACTAAACCACATGATTCAAATAGACGTTGGGAGCATACATTATAAGATACTACTACCTACTATAATATTGTCTGAATGCCTATATCAAAAGTTGGAAACTCTCGATATCACAAGCATAAATCTAGTTAAATTCGAGACATTAAAACGTCGAGGCATCACCAACTCACGGGTATCGCTCGTATAACGTTCCAAGATTTATGGCAATACAAACGACTAGCCTCCCTATCCTTTAAATAAGTGCTATGGAGAATGAGTATACGGCCTCGTGATGCGAATAGTGTTTTACTTCCCAAAAACGCCAATATCATGCAATGTCGAAATGCCCAATAACCACGTGCTATATACAATACGGCATTCGTTGAGTTCTTTCTCGCTCTTCTAGGGCTCCTTCGGGACCTATCCTAAGGCCCTAACCTCTGCGTAGAGCCCATCAAGCCTAATGGCGTCATCTGACTGGTTGCATTGCTAGTAGGCAAGACGCCGAACCTACCGTACGTCTTCTGGTCCACGCTGACGTAGTGCGGCAATCTTCCTAACAGATTAAGACGACCTTCAATCCATCGTAGGACCTTCTCGGGGGGTGCAAGGAACTTGAGATAGCCCAGGCCAACTAGATATGATACTGTTAGCGAGATTGCACCAAGATGAAGATGCCCATGGTTCACTTACACAGGTAACCTGTGCCCACACCGCACAGATGACCGAAAAAGCTTGTGTTGGGGATCAGTGCTTCAACTACCAACACCATCATCAGAGGTGTAGTCCATGTCGGAACATGATGTGTTCCTATCACAAGGTACGGGTTGGTCTTATAAGTTCGGATAGCCTCGATGCCTAGCAAGAGAAAGACCCAGATACTGTCACAACCACGTATTAGCATAAGTTCCAACAGAAAAGCATAGGCTGCATATATACCTCGCTCCCATAACGGCGGTATTTCCTTTTATGATGAACTTTTCCCAAATTATATAGACTAGGGCTGGGATTGTTGTTAAAGCTACGAGATATGTTAGCTCAAGTTGCGCCCAAGCAATACCATCCAAATAGTTGTACTTACGGCCAAAAAACAGTGCTAAAGAAGTCAAGGTTCCAAATTCATTTTCGAATCTCTCGAGAAGCGGCGTCAAAGATAGGATGTTGAAGAGGGCGTGGAAGAAGTTAAGGTGGATTAATGGAAAAGTATTAACTCGGTACACTATATAGAAATCGCATTAGTCAAGAAGCGCATACACTATAGAAGCAGAAAGCACTGACTAGTCGATAGAGACAATTCGCTAGGAATCAAGGCACCCCATTGTCGCACATCCCACGCAGACTGAAGAGAAACGATCCAGAACGAAACCATAACAGCAATCATAGCGCGCGTAAACAGCGGCAGGCGAAACACATACGAGCGCGCCCGCAATGTGCTGAAGCCCTGAACGGTAGGCATCGTCGGGGTGCGTGGCCGAACCGAGGCACCCGTAGTGACGTTGAGAATTGCGATCTGACCACTTTCTCACGCAGGATATAATTGGTCCCTAGCGAAACGCAGCAACACAGAACAACGCGCAAAACCGAACGCGCGCCCGGGGGAGATTAAACGGCGAGAAGCGTGCAGGATCGGTCCTGCGAGGCTTAGAGCTGTTGAACTCGAATCGCCATCGAACAGGAAAGGGAAAGGGGAAAAAATAAATTATGGAGGCGAGAATTGGAGAAAGTTGAGTCGTGTGCTTTTGCGGCAGGAAGTCGCAAATCTTGGGCTAGGTAGGTACAAAACTACGTCGGCACCGGCACCGGTAGGCAGTTAGTTGCCTGCAGGGGTTTGGTGGTAGCGCGGGTTGCTCGAGGTGCTAGGGAAGATGACAGAACTGATCTTCGGCGTTATCTTATCCGAGTTACTGATACATAATTGTATATATCTGATACATAGATACATAGATACCTGGGTATGAAGCTTTTAACTAACTATACCCGCACTTTTTCTATCATTAACTATCATTATTCACTGAATGCTGCATCTAGAATTCTATCTTCGACGGAATTATACGTGCGAAGAGGCCGTTTGCTTCCGAGAATGAGAAACGGACACCATTGCAATAGGCAATACGAAAGTCAAGTACTAAAAAAATCTAATGCCATCATAAAATAGGCAATGCATTGGGATGGTGTATGTAAGAGGTCTAGTAAATATTTGTATTCAAAAATGGAAGCAACAAAAACCCAAATAAATCGTACAATAATTACGCCTACATGCGCGCAAAAATAAAGTTCGATTTAAGAGCAAAAATAGCTATGCATGTGTAGGATTGGATTGTTGTGCGGGTGTAAAAAGTAGGAAAAATAGACCAGCAAAACAAAATTGAATCTGGGCACTCCAGAGTATTGTTTCCAAAGATTAGTGTAAAGGAGCATTGTGGGTTACACAAGGTTGAGTCAGGTAAAAGGCATGAGTCAAGTACTTTTATGCAATCCCGCTCCTAATTGTTTTGGTTGTAATTTAGGTATATAACCTTAAGCCCCGTCCGAAGAATACCCGACCAATGAGGGTTTGGCACAGTAAATGGAGGGATATTCTGCTACCCTTAATAGAATGGAGCATACATAGGTTATGAGGCAAGTTACCTATATTATCAGGCTACCTATGAGAGAGAATGAGCGAGCCTACGTCGTCGTATATATATAAGAACTATATAAGAACTGCGGGTGCGCGGCGTTACATATTCAACAACCCCCTATATACCAGCCACACATATTCTAGTAGATCTAATCCATCCTTTAATCCACAACAGGCTTAAGAATATAAAGTCAAGGAATACTCTATAGGAAGCCTCTATATCTACGACTATACAATATAGGCAGCACTGCTGCTATGTAAGAACATAAGTAGCCATCTTAGGAACCTCGTCTATGCCAAACCAAGATGCATAAGCCAGAAATTCCAGGTATCTCAAAGTTTGAATGGATATTTGAGCCCAGCTGACCTATCGTTAGACCACTATACTGGCTGGGAAAATGACCCAGTCATGCGAGATTAAACTATAGCCTACATGGAACGGGCTCTAGCTATTGTCAGCTACGGTAGCAGTCTACTTTTCCTAACAGACACTAGACACCCCTGGCGAGGATATGGCTTTGGCCATGATGCCAAGGTTGTCAGGGCTCTAGCCTGTGCTACATATAGAACAAAGAACTTGTTCTATATGTAGCTGCCTTTAGCCATAGTTGTAGATAGGTTCCTCGCGGAACAACGAAGTTGTTTCCTTGCTTCTTGGTCCGCCTCGTGACAAAGGTCAACATCTTTGAGCTCCAAGGGGATCATTATGGCAAGGGCGTGCAACTCGATTTGAACGACCCGAAGGATATGCTGATGTATCTTCAGGATACACCAAAAGATGGAACATCTAACCTAAAAACATTAAGCGGCGGGTAATTCTCTTGGAGGATATGCGTCCTCGGATAATCGAGCTCTTGGGGTGAAACTCGATATTCCATCTCAGTTTTTCCTAGCCCACTGCGATAAATATTTAGATCTCAACGTTATTGATAATTGATACGCCAGGAAAGACAATTCGACCTACTGGAATGTTCCGGTACCACGATGGCGTTCTCTACCTGAGGACTTGCATAATGGGGCATATCGTCTTGAGGCTGGGAACTTCTCCCGTGACGACTATCACCGGAGCACGCCGAGAGAATCGATTACTTTCGAAGGTCTCGTATCATACCGGGGTAAAAACTATGGTCCTGATTCATGGATTGGCACGTAGAGCGTATCTTCACCTTGTGGATTAGTATGTTGTACGCTAACGATCAAACCGTGCAGCTGTCATATTGATGGATCCGTACGAGAGTTACCTTCGTCCGAAATAAAGCAACCCCTTTATTAACACAGACCGCTACGCTCTAGGTGACATGACTTCTAGTCGAAGCTATTTTTACGAAGTAATAGACACAAGCCAGGGATTAGATATCAGTCCACCACACAGCCGCTCTACCTACAATGCTGTAGTTGCAGCTTACAGCTCAAAGCTTTCGGGCAAGCTATCGCACTCAAATGATCCATTCATAGGCACAACATTTGTTCGAAGCATCATCCGTTCTGCGTGGGAAGATTTCATTATCCGTCACGAATTAGACTCCCTCGATATGGTTGCCGGTGTCTAAATAAAACATGAAATACCCGAGTTCGGGGCGCCAAATATTAGCGAATCTCAAGGGAATGAAGTATCTCCGGATATTAATATCATCAGTGCATATCAATGTTTCACTCGGAGATGGCCAAAGGGTCCAAGAATGAAAGGATCTTATTAATTCCATCATGTGGAAATTCCGCTGTAGAAATGCATTTTCATCGCCTATCTTAAAACAGGTATCAATTCGTTTAGCATACATATCTTATAGCCACGATATAATAACCCCTCCTCAAAACTGGGGCGTTTGCGTAGGCCGTACTGTCAGGGAATGAGTGAGAATTAGTTAGGGAAGGGAGTAAGTCTCCCGTATCGTGAGTATATAAAGAGCGCGCGGCACCCTCGCTGTGAGAAGATTAAGCATTACCAACTTAATAAATAAAAGCCTATATAGTTAGGTGACGAACTGTGGTGATAAGAGGCGCGATGACATCGACCACGAATAGCCTTGTGCCTATTAGCGATAATAAGTGCGAAGGAAAGATATAAATATATACCTCTTACCATCAATTGTCGGACCATTTAAGACCCCCACGGTATAAATGCCAGTAGCATCACGCTGAGTATAGGTGGAACTATCAAAACTGTAGCCGAGTTAACTAATCGCGGGATACTGGTTATATCGAAGTGTTTGAAAGGCGGGATGTATACCAAAAAACTGACGATACTATTAACGGGTGTGATCCCTGTGATGCAAATACATGGAGTAAAGAAGTACCCCTGAATTCCGAAATAAAATCACATCTTCGCCTTTTACTTCTATTTTTCCATTGCGCCCAGCGGGGCTAGATATTTCCTCTTGATCCAGCGATGTCACCTTCACGCAGCTGTCTTCAGGTCACCTATGTCTGCAGTGTCAGGGTTTTGACATTCGACGCATTCCAGCTGCCTGCGACCCAGAATCCGGGTTAGCACAGCCACGATTGGCCCTCTCATTCGACAATATATTATATCGCAATGCTACCGTAACTATTTCTATACGTGCCGTCGACTTGTAGTTGGTAATATCCACAATTAACTACAAATATAAGTAAGCTACCTACTTGTATGGAAATGCTTGGAGAAAACATGTATATGTATTTGGGTAACTACCTACATCCTAGTGCATGTACCTACCTACCGTGCTGTGTACCTATCATTGTATGTGATTACGTACTACCTAAGACCCCGCATTCCGTCAATAAGGTACTGTGTACAATACGTACATCCTAGTAGTACCTAGGTATGGACATAGGTACCTAGGTAGGCGGGGTCAAAACAATGTACCCGATCAATATTCGAAGCGGGGCTCGAAACCAAACGACCTTTGTCTGCAGACCATCTAGGTTAACCTTAATAATTAACCCAAGATCCAAACAAGATCGCATATCTGGAACGTCGAACCCAAGGTAACGAGCCATCAAGGTCCGCATCTCCATACAAACTTATCTACTAAAAATTCAAGTCACCTGCTACATACCTAGTCACCATGGCTGCTTGCATCTTTTGCAGGATCATCAAGGGTAAGCTCGGTTTCTCATCTCATGCTTCACTTTGAATTATAATAAAACGAGCGGTCCGACATGACCTACGATTGTATACCTACGCATGTTATAAGCGTCTTGTATCGTTACCTCTCATATAAGTCTTTATGAGCTATACACATATCTAGATACCCAAGGTATACAACTACCTAACTAGCAGCCAATTAGGAGAGATCCCCTCCTTCAAGCTCTTCGAGAGCGACAAGACCTTTGCGTTCCTCGATATCAACCCTCTGAGCAGGGGCCACGCCGTAAGATCCCCTCTCCCCCCCTATCCTATCCCAACCCCAATTCTATAAACAGGTCACACAAGACTCAAACACCCATCTAACAACCACCCAGCTCGTCATCCCCAAGTTCCACGGCGCCAAGCTAGCCGACATCCCCGACGACCAGCTCAGCGAGATCCTCCCCGTGGCCAAGAAACTCGTCGCCGCCACCGGCGCCACCAACTACAACATCCTGCAGAACAACGGCCGCATTGCCCACCAGGTCGTCGACCACGTGAGTTATCCAACCCAACGTCGGGAGAACGAGCACGTTAGGAGTATCTTGCTAACTACCTATACACATCTGTACTATAGGTTCACTTTCACATGGTAAGGAATTCCCTTGAGTTATAGATCTTGTAGGTCCACTAACATATGCTAGATCCCCAAGCCTAACGAGGAGCAAGGACTCGGAATAGGCTGGCCCCAGCAGCCGACGGACATGGACGCTCTTAAGGCTCTCTACGAGGAGATCAAGGCCAAGATGTGAAGACGGTATATTTCACGAACCGTCCTCTAATGTAGCTATACCTCCTATTTTATGGCCAAACATCTAAGTAGCCGTTTGTCTAGTTGATAGGCAGACGCTCAACCTAGAGAATTAGCAATGAAAAAAAAAAAAAAAAAAAAAAAGAAAAGAAAAAGGGAAATTACACGTTCCCGTCATCGCTTTCGGTAATATTTAATGCCTAGTCTATGCTAATCGCCCACTCCAATACCCTTGTTATTGATATATTCCAATCCTCTGCTTCTACATTAGTCTTTTCTTCTAATCAACATCGTCCGTTGACGTCTCCCCCGCTGCCAATGCCGCCTTTACTCCGTTAGTGCTCTTCGAAGGGTAATAGTCGAGGGTTCCGTCGGGCTTGATGACACCTATCCTGTCGTAGAAAGATCTCGACCTGATGTATGAATCCAAGTGCCAGTATTGTTCCCTTAGGTTCTTGGCGATTGTGTTTCGCTCCGAGTGGATAGCTGCCCTCTTCGTGGCGTCTGTTTCGTTAATCCACTCGATCGTCTTGCTTTCGTAGTCTTCGTACAGAGCTTCGCGCTCCTGCAAAAGCTTCTCTTTCGTTTCCAAATCCTTCATCTTGGCGTTCTCGCCTGGTACCGGCTCTACGTACTTATACGTATAGCCGGATGTGCCTTCCAATTCATCGGGAAGCCTCTCCTTGGCAACGAATTCCTCCAAGTCCTTAACCGTATTGGTGAAATGGACTTTGCCGGCAACTACTGGGTCTAGCCATCCCCGAAGAATCTTCCAGATACCTGTGTATCGGGTTAGAGCGTATATCCTTGAAATATAATGCGCGAGGTGGCAAACCTTGAAAGACCCATGGGGCCTTGTGGACAAGAACAACACCCAGACTCTCGGGATAATTAGCTTCAAAGCATTTTATCATAAACTTCACAGGTGTGTAATCCTGGTAGATATTAGCTCGGCCCACCCCAGACGCATTTAACCTCCAACTTACCATGTTAGCTAGTGAGAAGCCAGTCAGGTCAAAAACCACACACTGATAATGTTAGTTTCTGAACAACTATATATAGTTGGAATATACCACTCACAGCAGTGTCAACGGGCGGTTGAAGCATAAACCGTGTCGTTTCGATCAAATAAACAGTAAATCGTTCCAAGCCCTCTTCGGATTGTTCACCTGCCCTGTGCAGGCGAGCCCTAACAATGCAGATCGGCCTTCCTGTTTTATCGGTGCCGTAGCAATAACTCTTTCCCATGCGTAATTGGGCTAAGAAGTCTTGTGCCACCTTTTTGGTCTTTTCGTCGCTGCTTTTCTCGTTAACGGCGGCAAGCTCCTCGCCGTTCGCCAGAACTTCGTCATCAACGTGAGCTTCTGAGCACCTCCAATTCATAGTCGACATTAGCATAACAAGGGCCCTTTGGAGGTCCCATTTCCTGGCTCTTAAGAACCGCAGGAAAAGAGCATCAGGATGGTCATGCTTGACCATAGACCAGATCGTGGCTCTTATTTGTTCTGGGGAGTGCGTGGCCAAGGTCTCGAGGTACGCCTTATTCTCACCCCATTTGTCTTCCGGATCGTTTTCCTTGATATTATCCAAGGCGGGGGCTTTAGCAGGCGCTGCGCCATCCTTGCTCTTGTCCTTCTTCTTCTTAAAGATAGACATCCGACTCTTTTTAGTTTTTTCGGGTCCCGCGGCACCCGTTTTCCCCTGGCTCTCCGAAGCGTTGTCCGTCTCCCCGGAAGCCTCCTCGCCTAGAACACCGCATACGTTCAAGAACATCTCCCAGAACTTGCGTAGCTTCTCTTCTTCCTCAGGGGTCAAGTTCCCCGGCCTACCCGGAAGAGGATCCATGTCTTCCTCAACGGGTTCGCTGGAATAAGCTCCAGCAACGTCTTTAGATATTGGCGATGCTTCCGTATGAGAAGGTACTACACCGTATAGAACTGTAGCGCCAAATACGAGTAAAGGTACAAAATATAGCGCAGATGAGATTTGGCTCTGTAAGCACCGATCACGCCTCTGTTTGTATCTTGAAAACTGTTGCCTTTTTAAGTGAGCTTTTCCTTGAAACGAAAATGATGATACGCAAAAATTGCGACTACAAGTAGGGCCTCTGGGATGTAGTAATAGTGACCCGCGGGGCTGTGCAGAATTTGATGACGGACGAGTCAGAAGGAGGGCGGGGCTAGAGAATGCGCGCGAGGTTTTTGTTGAAGGATGAAGGAAAAGAGAGCGTTGTAAATTGGAGGCTTGATGGGTTGAGAGACTACTGACAATAAAGTAGAGTCTCGAAACTGTGGAGAATAGAAATGGTTGCGGTACAAGAGGCGTTGGTGTCTTCATAAGGTCCCAAGATAGTGCGCGAAGAAGTTGTAGCACAAATGTCCGACGGAGCCGAACTACCTTTTACAAATTGAGGCTGGCTGGGCTGGCTGGGCTTGCTGGGCTTGCCGGGCTGGTCTTTGGCCTGGCTGATTATCATCTGGGGGCGGGATCAGCCCCGTCGCAAAGTTCCCCGGTTCGCTGACAAGACGCGAATCAACGGTACACTTTTTTAAACAAGGGGATTTTACTAAGACATAAGAGGTCCGAGTGATTGGAGAGATTGGGCCAAGCTTGTGCGAAACGTATGAACGAATTGCTGTTGTAACTTGTATGCTTGCTGCCGTATCCCTTTGCTTAATCCAACGTATAGAAACCGAGTACGAGAAGCCGTACGAGTCGATCTAGTTAATCCACTTAAGCAACTAAAATGTAAAAAGAGAAGCAGGGTGGTATTCGAATGCAAAGGTACATATGTGAATATGTAAGATATTGTCCAATAATTGTTTTATATATGTCTCGGCTCTCAAGCTCTAGGCGCATTCAAACGCTTGAAGTTTGGATGATGCGCAGCGAATAGTGATATGCGGGAAGAAGCCGATCGTTAAAAAGACGGGTAGAAAAAAGGCGTCTGCACAACTCTCCAAGTTTGGGACAATCGAATTCTTTTTACTATTGCTTTAGTGCGCCCCCCAAAAAAGAAGAAGAAAAAGTAGACTAAATCTATGTAGAAGGAACTGAGTACATTTTACGACCTAGCGGATGGAGTTATGCCATTACCTATGCGAATCTACGTTTTTTTTTTTTTTTTTTCTCTTAGATGAGCTGCCCCGGGCTGCTTCTAGCCGCTGTGCATCAGGTGCATCCGTCCCTTCCTTTCCAGATATTAGGTACAGTTTACGTCATGTCGGGGTTCTAGGTACCACTTTTACTTAAGGGGCAGCATCTAAATAGCAGTTTAGCACGTGTCCAATACCTTGAACTTTCGGCGGTAACCCCACTACATCTCGTGCGTACCCTGCCAGCCTTAATCGGTCCTTGCCAAGCGTCGATTCAATTGAATGTTGATTGTTGAACATTCCATCTCCAAAGGCTTTCTCAGGCCACGCTTCAACTAATCCACGATACCTAAAATCAGTCAAAATAAGGATCGTATATTTAGTACCATAGTAGATTCGGTAGCTATGTCGACAAACGAAGGGCACGATAGCGTGCGGCGACCGCGCTCCACGTCGCGTTCGCGTCCTACAACTCCTCTTCGCCCCTCTTCTCGTTCCTCGTTTCGCGAATCCGCTCAGCGTAGCGTCCAAGATGGCGAGGCCTTCCCGCTGAGCGCCTTCGAGCCCGCATTTGCCGAGTTCTCTGATGCTATGGCCGACCTGGAGGCGAACATGATGCATTTCCAACTAATGCACGAGAGTCTCTCCCGATTCAGCGAGAGCTTCGCAAGCTTCATGTACGGATTGAATATGAATGCCTTCTGCGTCGACTTCTCAGAGGTAAATATTCTTCCACGTCTACGGCATATCGAGCCTAAATCCTAACCATTAAATCGCAGGGACCGATTCCTGAGTCATTCCGTAGAGCCAAGCTTAGAGAAGAGCAATCACCTCCAGCAGCAGCAGTCCGATCTCGAAGCACAGAGCGAGGCGAACTAGATGGAGAGACAACGTTCATGTATGTGCATTTAGTGCGAGGCCGCGAGCCAACACTAATTATCTATCTGTAGGACTACGGACACCTCCTTCGTAGAGAACCCTCCGACCCTGTCCAAGCCGACTCCCAAGAAGTTTGCGACGTCGGATGTTCGCCAATCCCGTCTCCCCCCTCCCTCTAAAACCGGTCCGCAGGCAAGGGGACGGGGCGGAACGGGTCGCGGCCGCACAAGTGGCCTCGTTCGGCCAAGAGCTCGCGGTTTGCGATAAACGAGGTAGACGCTTTATCAAACCCCCTAGATATCACGATTTCATGACCCAATTGTTGGCTCGATTCGGCCAGGGGATGTTTTAGGTAATATTGCACTGGCGCATTAAATAAGACGCCCAAATTGTGCTCAATTAATAACGCTCATGAATATATCAACGCCGTAGACGCCTATCCCGAGAAAATTTTCGCGGCGAGAGCTGATCACTTATGTTGACATGGTGATCTCGTTATTGGCGGCACTCTCAGTTCGGTAGGAGCCCTGGTTGTCGGTTCTAAGACCGATGGCGGCCTCGGCCTCTTTCTGAGTATAAGGCTCTTCGCGAAGCTGCTTGACTCTATATCTAGTATTAGTCTAGGCACTTAATACGATATAATATCGTCAAATCAAGCACCAAGGGCTACTACGTACCTTCTCTTGTGAGGCTTTCCCTTTCTGTGAACCACGAGGCTCTCCTCCGTTTCGTACCATTTTGCGCATTCAGTGCAATACCATTTACCCAAGCCGGGCAGATCTTCAGGCGCCTTTAGGTTTTTGTATTGAGCCAGATGTTTCGGCGAGCGGAGGTCTGCTTTGATCTGGTCGATGTCCCTCGTCTTGCGACGGGTCTTGGTCAACGTGCGCTTGTTGGTAACACCCATTATAGGCGGCGACTCCTCCGATGGCAAATTCAAAGAATAATATTCACGTCTCGAAGGGTTTAGCAGCTAGAATAGTAGTAATTACTTCACATGGATTAGGTAAGTTGAATTGAAGATTTCGTAGGCGTAGAAATTTTGGTGGGGTTAGAATATTATTAGTCTAAGTTTAGGTGGTGGCGATAGGTGGTCCGGGCGCAGGCTCACTCTTGCGGTTAGTTCTCAAGTTCTTGCCTGGACTTTTTACGGTTCAATGTTCCGAGCCCCCGAATATGAACCGGCTCCATCCGCTTCGCAGGCGCCGGGCGAGCGGCATTACAGCGGCAGGTTATTAGTCAGGTCCATACCGCAATCATGCAAAATTCCTACCTATGGAAAACAAAATATTGGAGAAATATTTAAACGAATTCAACCTTCGGAGTATCGATGCACGGCTGCGCGGTATTATACGCACCCAAAAATTTCGGCTTAGCGACAAACATATGTGCCATTAAAAATACCCTTATGCCGATGCGCCAGGTTCGAAAGCTCGGTGCCAAATATTCACCGAGGCAATGCTGCCGTGAGGGTATCTCCCTTGTCCACTAATCCTAGTGGTATCGCCGATTGGCCAACTCAGTCCCACCTGTCTGGTCTCCAGACTGAGCAAAATTTGTCTCGGCCTGTCGATTTTGACCTGCAGACCTGTAAAAGTGGGCCTTGCTGCATTCGTGAAGCGATTCAGGGCTTTTACACTACGGCGTTATTTGGTCTACGATGAAAAAGATACCTGCGGTTATTTTCAAGGTACTTGCGCTCAGGGACGAGGTACATGTCTCTGATTGCTCCAGGCTTTGATTTAGTATGTATTTGGTAACTCGCTCAGGTCTGTATTTAGTAAAGACACAAAATTAACACGCATTGAACAATTCAAAGTATAGATTTTCAAGTTGCAGCAAGGCTACCGCTGACTTGGTAGCTGTCCAAGTGAAGGTTCTGATTTGCGGCGCCTACTACCCTCCAAGTTTGCAGGTATCAGAGGCGAGCAAGGATCAAGTAGAAGCTAGGTCATAGATCGTCCAACTTCCAATGAGGCTTGAGCTTATGGGAAAACAGGAAAGTCGCACAGATTCACATGTGCCTATCAATTCGAATTCGACAAGCTGCTTTGTGGTCTGACTTGTACCTATACTACATTCAATACGCTACTAATCATCCTAATTATTCGTAGAGACGACGTCAAATTGAGTTTTACAGATTGAAGATTTATGGTCTGACCAATCCCGTCGATCTGATTGAACGACAGGTTCGTGGGTTTTTTTTTTATGTACCTGGGTACATGTCCATTCTAGTGTATAGATCGTGGGCAGAAAAAAGAGTTTGAGCTTGTGAAGATATCCTAAGAAATTGAACTAACAGCCGTTGAAACTTGCAGCTAACCCAACTCATATCCAAGTCCGGCAGTATTTTACATACATACTTACCTAGGTAGGTACCTACCTACATACCAAATTCAGACACGTTTTCTCTTAGGCCGTTATCCGTGTGGAAGAGTATCCATCCCAACTGCTTTCATCCATTTGCATTCCGCGCGTTTTGTGAAAATTTCAGCTTTGTACGATACCTGACCCTAGCGTAATACTTTCCTTCTTATTGCCGAGAAAAATGCCCCTCGTTTCTAAAAGGCAATCAAATTGGGATAAGTCGAATAGACCTTATTTTCTTGGAACTTTTGTAACAATGACGACCGTCTTATATAATTACTAACTATGTACTTGTATCTAATCCAGTATAGTTTAAGTCAAATATGACCGCATATGTAAAGATGATTATAGGAATCCCTGGTTAGCTACCAGTTGGTACATGTACATACACACATGCGTACCTATGTGTAATCTTCGTTATCGCATGTGGTGGCTTATTCTCATAAAGCAGGGTGAGGTCACAGTTTTCGACTTGAAGTAATCGGATTTGATATGATTCGCCCATTCAGCCGGGTGATACCATCAATAGTGGAGGTACCTCGTCGTCTTAGCCGAAGTACCCCGATACATCTATATCCCTAACAACTCCTAGTCTAGTGGTTAACCAGTGGCTAACCAGTCAGCCAGTAGGCTTTAGCAGCTTCCCTTTACCGCAGTACCGTAACAGTACCGTTGTACCGGCGGCCAAAGGTAACATCGATCTTTAATCGCAAACCACAAAAACTCTCCACCTTTTCTTCCTCTTTTCCATCACAATCTTTTTTTTCTTTCCTCCTAAAAGATCCAATTCCTCCTTCTCCCTCCAGGTTACAGAGGCATATTCGTCTCCCTGTTGAATAATATTCCCTCCTCCCATATTCACAGGAGTTGAGCTTTGGTCTTGATTGTGTGTTACATCTGATCCCATCACAACTTATCCTTAGGACCGCCGGTTGTCAACATGTTGGCCACTCGACAGGTCCTGGGCAATGTTGCCCGATCGCGGGTCATGTCCAACATGAACATGCGAAGGTGCATGGCCTCAGTCGCCGACTCGGCCCTCGACAAGAAGGTAAGTTAGCCTCTTTTCTCGCAAAGCTCTCGGAGCTTGCTTGGAGGGGTCATGACGGAAGCTGATATTTCCCTCAAACAACAGGTCAGACAAAACAACTGGGAAGAGGGCAACTTCATCAACTACAAGAAGATGTCCGAGAACCTAGCTATTGTCCGAAGCCGGTTGAACCGCCCTTTGACATATGGAGAGAAGGTGTTATACTCCCATCTTGACGACCCACACGGACAAGACCTCGAGCGAGGTGTCTCATACCTCAAACTGCGACCCGATCGAGTCGCCTGCCAAGATGCCACCGCGCAGATGGCTATCCTCCAGTTTATGTCTGCCGGCATGCCTTCTGTGGCAAACCCTACTACTGTACACTGTGATCACCTGATCGAGGCCCAAATTGGCGGAGAGAAGGATCTTGAACGAGCTGTCAATATCAACAAGGAAGTCTACGATTTCCTATCCTCGGCATGTGCTAAGTACAACATCGGTTTCTGGAGGCCCGGCTCCGGCATTATTCACCAAATCATCCTCGAGAACTATGCCTTCCCCGGTGGTCTGCTAATCGGCACTGACTCCCACACACCTAACGCCGGTGGTCTCGGTATGGCTGCCATTGGTGTCGGTGGTGCTGATGCTGTTGATGTCATGGCCAACCTTCCTTGGGAGCTCAAGGCACCCAAATACATTGGTAAAGTCCCCCGTGCCGTACCGTACCGTCCCTAGTCTCCTTAAGCTAATACATGCTAGGTGTCAAGCTCACGGGAGCGATGAACGGCTGGACTAGCCCCAAAGGCACGTACCTCGTACCTTCCCCACGTTAATCTTACGCTAATGAGGCTCTAGATATCATTCTTACGGTAGCGGGTAAGCTCACCGTAAGAGGTGGAACGGGTAATATCGTGGAATACCACGGTCCTGGTCTTAGTAATGTATCTTGCACAGGCCTCGCAACTATCGCAAATATGGGGTATGGCTTTCCCGGATTGTCCCTTATTTTCTTGAAAATTTTCTGATTTTTCCTGATTTGTTTTCGAAATATTTATTTCTCTAACCCCCACCTTACCCCTTTCCGCTACCAACCAACGTCTAACTTTGATAATAGTGCTGAAATCGGTGCCACTACTTCTGTATTCCCCTTCACTGACCGCATGTACGAGTACTTGAAAGCTACCAAGCGAACTGAAATTGGTGACTTTGCTCGTTCCTACGCCAAGGAGCTACGTGAGGACGAAGGCGCTGAATATGACCAATTCATTGAGATCAACCTGTCCGAGCTCGAGCCACATATCAACGGTCCCTTCACTCCTGATCTAGCCACCCCGATTTCGAAGTTTTCCGAAGCTGTCAAAACCAACGGATGGCCTGAGGAGCTTAAGGCTGGTCTGATTGGGTCCTGCACAAACTCTTCTTACGAGGACATGTCCCGAGCTGCTTCTATTGCCCGGGACGCTATTAACCATGGTTTGAAGGCCAAGTCTGCCTTCTTTGTTACCCCCGGTTCCGAGCAAATCCGCGCCACCATCGCTCGTGATGGTCAACTTCAGACTTTCGAAGAATTTGGCGGAATAGTACTGGCCAACGCCTGCGGTCCTTGCATTGGTCAATGGGATCGACGAGACGTCAAGAAGGGCGAAGCTAACTCCATTATATCCTCTTACAACCGCAACTTCACTGGCCGAAACGACGGTAACCCGGCAACTCACTCCTTTGTTACTTCTCCCGATCTAGTAGTTGCCCTGTCAATTGCTGGCAACTTACACTTCAACCCCCTAACCGACAAGCTAAAGGATAAGGATGGTAACGAGTTCCTGCTATCTCCCCCCACTGGTGACGGTCTTCCTACAAGGGGATACGACCCCGGAAACAATACCTACCAGGCACCTCCGGCTGACCGCGCCTCGGTCAATGTCCAAGTCTCACCATCTTCCGACCGTCTCCAAATCCTGCAACCCTTCCAGCCATGGGATGGCAAGGATGCTCTGGACATGCCCATCTTGATTAAGGCGCAGGGAAAGACTACTACTGACCACATCTCTATGGCTGGTCCTTGGCTCAAGTACCGTGGACATCTAGACAACATCTCCAACAATATGTTGATTGGTGCCATCAACGAGGCCAATGGCGAGGCCAACAAGGTCAAGAACGCAACTACAGGTGACTGGGATGCCGTCCCTGCTGTGGCCCGTGACTATAAGGCCAAGGGAATCAAGTGGGTTGTTATTGGTGACTGGAACTACGGTGAGGGAAGCTCCCGAGAGCACGCCGCTCTTGAGCCTCGTCACCTCGGTGGTCTTGCCATCATTACTCGAAGCTTTGCCCGTATTCACGAGACCAACTTGAAGAAGCAGGGTATGCTTCCTCTTACATTCGCGGATCCCGCGGACTACGACAAGATCAAGCCTGATGACAGGGTAAGTTTTCTTAACTATGCATTTATTTGTTTTAATCAGTTTGCTAATTCTCGTGTGCTATTCAGATTGATCTCTTCTGCACAGAGCTTGCTGTCGGCAAGCCTTTAACGATGCGCGTACATCCTAAGGATGGAAAGCCTTTCGATGTTAAGCTAAACCAAACATTCAACGAGGCTCAGATCGAATGGTTCAAGAATGGCAGCGCGCTAAACACAATGGCTAAGCACGCTAAATGAAAAACTTAAGATATGATGCGCTAAATGAAATCAATAATATTAGGGAGATGCGTGCAGGCGCATTGTGGGGAGGCCTGCTAGAATTATAGCAATTGGAGTGTAAGGTAGGAAATTGGGTTGGCTTTACGGATGTCATGTTTTATGGGATCATTATATTTTTAACCCGCCATGATGTTTCGCCAGCCGGTTCTAGATTTTTTTATAGCTTGTACAAAACGAACTATGATCAAAGAAGTTTAATCATTACATTAACTAACTATTCCGGTTTACTTTCCAATTTACTTCTGTAGAGGTTCTGATATGCCTATATAAATTCCTATGGTCCTGTTACGAATCGAGGTCCGATTAGGGGTCCGTAAAAGTGGGCCCCGGAACGGGATACGGTAAGTTGCGTGACTGCGTGACTGCCTTTGGGAGGTCCGTAAAGGCAGGTGCCGCCTCTGCAATGCCACTTTCTATACTGAGCTAGGTGGTTCCGCAGATGCGGTCCTTTCCGTAATAATCAATCTAAGCTTATATTAGTACTCAGTATTCCTAGGTATAAGGAGAACCTCTGTTGAGTCTCTCTGACGACTCACTACCTTGACTTCTCCTAGGGGTATTGTTCACCTCCCAGGGGAAACTAAAAGGGTTTCTTAGTGAAATATACATATGCAATCACGTAATCCCTCGAAGTATACTTGATTACCACATCTTATTAGATTTGTTGAACTAAAACGCAAGTTATGAGGCAAGTCACTTTTATTACCAAGTCTATCCGAGAGGAATATGTAATTAAGAGTCACGGATGTGGGATGTATAGCATCCCTGTGTGTCAGCCACACACATTCCAATAAGATTAGTCGTGATCATACGCGTCATAATTCTAATAATAACTTATGTGTATTACTTCCTCGTTGCCATAAGTTTAGAATAGCTTTAATACTAGTAGTTGTGTCTTATGTGAACAGACGCCCGTTTTCAAAGCCATAGTGCAAGTACAGCCATTACGTTCCCACAAGGCTGACCTTTCAACTTGATTTTTAGTAAATATTCTTTCGAGGGACCAGACGAAGCTTAGTTGATTCAAATTTAATTATATTATAATGGACGTAGGTAATTTTAGTAGTGGCTACCTAAATATCTATATAGCTGAATAGTCCAGGTTGGTATTAAACCCTAAGGTGACTGCCCCGTTCTAGTAAGATAACGGCTGTTGGAATGACAACGACTCTATGATAATAGGTGAGCGTCATATTCAATACAATATCAACACACACCCCATACTAAGAGAAGAACTAGGATAGGACATGCGAACATCCGGGGGAGTCTCATGACCCCTACCCCAACAACAGCCCTCCCTGCTATAGCTCGCCGGATAGTCTTCTCGATCGTATCCCACTCCAATTCAAGCAACGCTGGTACCAGGGGCTAAATAAATGGAGAGTAGTTACAGGGGTATCGGCAATATGTAAAAGGCGCTATGCGCTTTGGCCAGAACCGTGGGTTGTGTCGTTCAAGCTTGGGAAACCGTCCTAGCCTGGGACCACGCTCAGTACAAAAGACCGTCTCGCAGCAATAGCGGCGCCTGTGTGAAATTAGCAAAATCCAATATTATGATTGCCAATACTACTTACACTCATTATTGCATTCGGACTTGACGGGTAGTTATACGGCTTTGATTTCTCGCTTATTATATGTCGCCTTTCCTCCTCTTTACGCCCTTCTTCGTGCGTGCCATTTCCATAGGCCTCCATTTGCGCTTCATAGACTACTGCTCTTGGCTCGGTTAATCGTATCAGAGCCTTCACCTTACAGACGCCAGGAACTTCTAGCTCGGTAGCATATTCTGGGTTGTTGAAAGCATAACGAAAGGATCTCACTATTCGATTTTTCGAGAACCCCGATTAACGGGATATCATAGTAGGTTCGTTTTGGTGCATTCGTATACGTATACTTTAGGTAGTTCGGATAAATCTTCGATTGATATCACTGCTGTTGCGGCAATAGAGAGCAAGCGGCATGACGTGGTCCATTCCACTTGCTATTCTTTTTTTATAAGTACCTTTTGTTAAAGCAAAGAAGTCCAACCGAGCGAATCGGGCAACTTCGTGAGCAACACCTCAAGTATCCAATATAAAAGAGATTGTATTGGAGACCCGCAAGCCTGCTTCTAGTGAAGCTACCAATTGTGAGGTAAGTTATGAGGGAGTTGAAGAATCTAGATTGAGATGGGCTCTGCCCATCTCCAATAAGCTATAAGGCTATGAACGAGCCACAGCTACTCATAGGGCTTGAGGTATCTTAAGGTTGAGATGCGTGTCTTCTCATTTAAGCCTTCTCTCTCAAGCTCAACGGTTGACAGCCCCCTTCTTGACCTGTCGTTCTTGTTGTAGTAGGGTAGCGAAGTATTCTTTCTCTTCCTTCTCGGACCTAGCTTATCCGGTTAGTATACATGGGAAAATAGACTCGAATTCACCAAGGCGATGCTTAATAGACTTCTGTATTGCGGCTTCCTTGGCGATTTGAAATTGCTGACCGGCACCGCCTTTCTTTAAAGGATTCCGGTGCTTTAAAAAGAAAAAATGTTGGTTGGCTATAAAAAATGATACCACTGGATATCCTTGATGGAGAGATCCGGCTCCTAACCCGTTGCCTAGCAAGATATAACATGGCTGGCAACACTGCTAGGACGGTGGTACAATGCAAGATAACTCATTAGAAGGCATTCCAATTCGAGTCTCGTGGAACGTTCATCGGTTAGTTAGTTGTCTATTAATCTCGAAGAAAAGCTGCTAGTTGGCTATCTCCTAAGCTCAACTTTGAAGTCGCAATCCTTCCGATACTCTTCTACCCCTTCTATAGCAGCTTTTGCTTGGATGGTTGCTGGTCGAGTCTCACGTTATTGACAAGGGTTCTAATGACTTCTTCGATAGCGTTTATCGGCTTTATTATCCCATCAACTTGGTCATCTTTCCATATAGGGATTCCATTTTCTCCTCATGTTTGGTTATCATTGCCTCCATTTTGTCAATAAGCTCGGCATTCTGCAAATCCTGTGCCCACATAAGAGCCTTAAACATTTCCTCCATTCTTTCTTCAAAATCGACCTCTCCTTCGGAAAACTCCTTTCCGGAAGCTTCACCAACCTCATTCGATCTCTGCCCCAGGATGACAACCCGGATTAGCACGCGCCAAGAATGACAACGTTGGTGCTTTGATGTAGAAAGAGAGAAGAATAAGAAGTTTTGATACTTTCGAGAAGAGGTGGATTGTCGAGTCAAGTTGATGTTATGGGAGGGTTTCAAGAGGGACTATAAAAAAGAATGAGGATGATGTGGAGTTGTAGTCAGGTCAATAATAGAGAGATAGTGTTGGAATTGTGTTGATTATTTTTTGATTATTTGTTGATGTTGTGGTGTTGTAGGATGACGAAGAGAGAAGAGAAAAGAAAGACTTTGACGGGAGGGGAGAGGGAAATATTTATGCGAGAACAATGACTACCAAGTTGGAAGGCACCTGCAACTACCTCGCACCTTCTATCCACCAAGGTTGCTACAAACAACCAGGCAAACAAGAATACAACGGTTACCTGGAGATAAGGTTAGGTACTAGATGGCTGCTGTAGCTTGTGAATAGGGGGCTTCGTGCATAGGGTATAAACAACCTTGAGGGGGGGGATACCTGCAGGCTTATATCTATATGCACCTCTAATGCGAGGCAGCGATGGCTGCCTCTGCTACGAGGTGATAACAGTTGCCTCTTGATTACAAAACGTTGCCTGCTATAACAAGTGACCTTTGTCACAAGCCCTAATGTTGTAGAGAGATAGCAATGACTCTACCGGCAAGAATGACTATCCCAGGTATCCAGGTAACTAATATGACTACTATGACTACGATGACTACGATGACTACGATGATGATGATAGTTTTTGTATCCAGGAATTAGATGTGTGGCCAAGTACCTAGCTACAATGAGACACTACTAGGAGTTAGTGAGAATGAGTTAGGTATAGTTGGGGTTTGCGTGATCTCGAATCCGTCATGTTTACGTACCTTTGTGTCTTATTCGAGACTCAACATGTTGGATGCCTGGGCAAGTTAATTTTAATTACCTCCAAAGTGTAGGGTTGCCATTAGTTGTCCAAAGTTGTGTGACAAGTATTTAGACTGTTAATGTGGGAGTTACATTCTTTAAGAGATCTTGGTTCTCCTGAGCTAATTGCAGTGAAGTGCCTAGTATAGGTAGTCTTCGATCGTATTACCTAATGGGTGCGGATTGTAACAAGTCTTGAATTAGAGCTATCAATCATATAGCCTACAGTATGCCTTGTCAGGGTTCCCATTAATATAACAAGTAACCTAGGAGGTACCTAGGTAGATATTCAGGCATCTTAGCCGGTTGCCTATATACCGCACTAGCCCTATCCTAAATTCAACTATACTATTGGCAAGTCTTCATCAACTCAAGCTAGAGTCAACTCTTTCGTTCCATCCACTACCACCACCATAATACATCCAAGACAGACACAAAGACCCTCTTCATATACAACTTCAGATAATGCAACGAGTCTATTACTAGATCCATAATACAAGATCTAGCATGTAACTATTTACATCCCCCCTCAGCCAGTATACAGCCGCTGTTCCACATATCTGTCCAACTAGGGATTATTTCCTACTTCTCGCCGAGTATACCTTCTCTGTAGATACCTTACCGGGGCGCTTGATCTGCCTATCTATAGGTCCATCCATCCCTAGCAAGTAAACGCCGTAATCTACCATGCAGAAATATTGCGCTCAGACGTTATACTTGGCTCGACCTGACCATACCTCCTCCCCGAACGCTCCATCTCCGCCTGTTTCTACTGTTTTGATGAAAAAGGGAGAGCTAAATTTGTCGGCATCTCAACGGAAAGTGGTATCATGATAAGAAGTGAGAAAGCCGCAACTAATCTACGTCAAACACATGCTTGCTCAACGCGTTTACATGACGACCTAAAAGCAAGTTAGCACGTGATTATGAAAGGTATGCCGAAGAGATAAACTTACGCAGTCGTCGTTCTGCTTGCCCTGAGGAATACCCATGGCTTCAAAAGTAGCAGGTCCTTGACTGGGCTTAGGCGTCGGCTTAGACGCCGGCACTGGTGCCGATACCGCCGAGGCTGGTGTACCAGCTGATGGAGGTGGAGTCGCCATTGGTGGTCGGGCCTGGGCCTGTTGGGGCGGGGCGCTTGAGCGACCGTAGTCCATTTGGCTCGGACGATCTTTTAGAGGTGCGCCGCCTCGGCCGCCGCTCGATACCCTCTGGCCACTGGGACCCCCTTGAGGTAACCCTCCTGGCATCGGCATCGAACTATTACGTGGGCCAAGCGCGCCGCTCATGGTAGGAGATGAGGGGCCTGAGCCCCGGCCGCCATGGTCGTAAGGACCACCAGTAGAAACACGTGCGCTATGGCCGTAGGGTCCCTGCATAGACGGACCTCCCGGACCGTAGCCGGCTGAGTATTGACCGGGCGGAGGCCCTTGTTTCGTGAGTCGGTTTGGTCCAGGACCGTGGCCAGAGCCGGGTCGCGGGTCATATCCGGCTGGCGGTATTCGCTGATCGAACTGTCCTGTGATAGGGCGAGATCTTGGGTCCCTTCCAGGGCTGTTTTGGCGGTAACCGCCTGGGCCTTGCGGTCCGTAACCGGCGGAAACCGGGCGACCGCGATTGGGGTCCATACCAGCTGGAGGGATAGGCAGCTGGCCTGCCGAATGAGACGGGCGTAGGCCGCCACTACTGGGAGATCCTGTGCGGATCCCAAAGGAACTTCCCGGTCGGTCTGCGATAAGTCCGTTCGATCCTTTGATGCCCGGATTGTAGTGAGGAGCAAGTTGCGGCCTTCCACCCGACATATCGTCTTCGGGGTAAGGTACGGCAGCGGGTTTCGGCCGTACAGATAGAGCCGGCGGCCTGTCATCTTCGGGGTACGGAGCTGCCGAAACCGGTCGGTCGGGGAGGTTAACAGCAAAGGCGGGAGGCCGGTTCCCGCCGCTTATGGCGAGTCGGGAGGGGTCGGGCATGTCTGTGTGATCAAAGTTTTGTACCCTGGGGGACGGGTGAGGTGATACCCTAGGAGAATTGTCCTCTGTTACTGCCGGCATTGGGCTATTCACCTGCTTGAACCGTTCCGGCCTTTGACCCCTTTGCGAACCGTGCTTCGACTTGATCCGCGTCAACGCCGTCGTCTCGTGATCCTTCTTCGACAACGTCTTAGATTGCGATAGATTTTCTAGTCGGTCTACGGCGTCTTTGTTGCCATGGTCCGCCGCCAACTCGTACCACCTCCTGGCCTCTCTCAAATCTTTTTCGACAGATATTCCGATTTCGTAGTAGTAGCCTATGGCGAATTCTCCGGTCGGTAGCTTGGCCTTGGCGGCTAGCTGGGCATATTTAAAGGCGAGGGCTTCATTCTTTGCAAACGTTCCTTCGTAGCCGAATAAGAACCATCTGCTAACACCTAGACAGGCTTCGGGCTGACCCTGCCTAGCAGCTAGACCGTAATAATGTAGCGACAGAGCCGGGTTGAAATCGCAGCCGAGCTGACACAATTCGTAAGCCTGCCCCATCTTCAGCTGGGCCTTAGCAAAGCCAAGATAGGCAGCCTTTTCGATATATTGTCGGGCAATAGCAATGTCATACTGTAGAACTCCGTCGGGAACGGCAACATCCGGAAGGTCTCTTGCGATTAGCATGCCGTACACGAAGGCGCCTTGAGGGGCGTCTTCGTCGGCTGTGTCCGCGGCGGTATGTATCATGTCTAAGCCCCTTGCGATATCCTTAGGCTGACCCCGCTGACCCAATAGGTTGATCATGCCTAGCCGGTAAGAGGCCGCGGAGTCGTTTACGGATAGACCCATTTCGTAGTGCTGCATGGCCTTGTCCATATCGTTGGAGTTTTCGTATAGCATACCAATTCGGTAGTCTGCGCGACCCCATCCTGACTTGGCGGCGTTGGAATAGCAAGTGTAGGCCTCCTTCTTATCTTGTCTCTTGCCGAACTTGCCAAATTCTAACCACTTGCCTTTTATGAATAAAGCTTCAGGATGTCCCTGGTCGGCAAGATATGTAATTATATTGATAGCGTCGATCCGCAGCTCGTGCTCGATCTTGGGTGTAGCTGTCCGTATTGGTAGGTCCCGATCGTTGGGGCTGCGCATAGCCTCTTCTTCTCGAAGGGCAGCTTCGGCAGCTATCTCTACGTATGACAGAACATCGCGGGCCCAGCAGATTTGCATGTTAGGATCGTTGGAGTGGAGGACATGGTGGCGGCTCTCCGCTAAGACGGCTTCTTTCTCCTCGTCGCTAGGGGGGATATGCTCCCCTTGGACCTTGGGAAACGGCGAAAAAGAAGGTAATTCGCGCATATCTCTAAGGTCGCTCTCGAACTGAGGAGCGCGGTCCTGAGTTTCTTGGAATGGGCTGAAGTTGGATGCGGGACTATAATCGGTGGCGGGGTTGTGACCGTCTTGGTATTGCTGCCCAAAGGTGTTAACTCTGGTATTTAGCACGGTGGACAACGAGGGTTCGCGGGTATGTCGCGGACCGGATCCGGGTACTTGCGACGACGAGTTTCTTGGTTCTACTGATCGAGCTTCTAATTCCATGCGTTGAAGGCCTTGTTGCATGTTCTCGGGAACTTCTGGCATTACCCTATTATGTGGGAAGGAAAGAAAAAAAGTTAGGTCAGGTCAGGTCAGGTCAGGTCAGGTTGGTATCAAGTCAGATGCTGACAATCGAGTCACAAAGATCTTGCATATAGATATAGGTCTTGCATGCTGCTGGCTTGGGGTAGGGACTTGTCTCGCGAGGTAGAGGACAGGTAAGAAGGGGTGAACAGTATAAGTAATGTAGGTAGGTTAGGTAGATGATAGTGGAATAATAAGACGATAGGTAAAAGTAATCGTAGAGGTCTAGTTCCTTAGAGAAGACAGAAGACAGAAGATAGAAGATGGAAGATAGAAAATAGAGAGAAAAAAACGTACCTTTGTGGTGACGGGGCTACGACCTCGGGCGGCATATAGTAGTCGTCCATACCCCCTGGATAGAAAGTAGCTCCAAAATTAGGCATTTCGAAATCGTCTTCGCTTGTCTGCGGCGTCTGCGGCGTCTGCGGCTTATGAGGACCTGCATAAAATTAAAAGAAAAATGTACTTGTCAGCCCGCTGCTTTCTGGAGCCAATGGGTCAAGGCTGGGGTGTAATGCCAGTCCGGCTAGCAGCCCGGCGTAAGATGATGGATGCTAATATGGATTGTGCTAAAGGGTATAAGGTAAGGTTTACTTGGGGGGTTCCAAGGTTGCTTTTGGTGTGTCTGGCAGTTCCAGTTGCCAGTGTCAATAATATGATAGGGAATTAAAAAAAGGAGGAATGTTCCAATCCGTTTTTCGTTGTTTGAGGCGGGGGGGTCCCCTAAATTTTCTTGTTCTTTTTTGGTTTTTTTTTTTTTCCCTTTTCTCTTATTTTCTCTTAATTCCTATTTCCTAGGTTAGGTATTTCCTATTTTCGACCGAGTGGCGGCCAAAAAACCGTAGTACGCAATAGGTCTATGGGGTTTTATGGATTTTATGGGTTAATCAGTTGCGTTGATTGTTTCTCTTGTCTCTTTCTCCCCTCTTTAACAGGGGAACACATGTAATAAGGAGCAAGTACCGTAACCCTTGACTTGGCTTTGTGTTTCCGCTGTTAAGAGTAACAAAGTAACTCGAGGTAACCTGGAATTTTGGATCCGGCCTGGCGCCAGCTGAGAAGGTAATATAGTAGTAAGACTTATATTATCCTTGGATCCAAGACTAGATAGATTTTGGGGAATATTTAATTATTACGAAAAAAAAAAAAAAAAGAACAAAAAAAAGTTGTTGAAATTTTAATTTCCCATGTTGAGCGATGGTAATAATCGAAAAAAAGGGGTTGAGAACTTTATCGATTTCGAATAATGTTGTAAGTCTCAGGGTGACGATTATGTTTAAGTGTTTCCGGTCGGCCTAGACGCGGACGCAAGACGCAAGTCTCTCTGATTAAAGACTGAAAATGACCACCGCTGAGGGGCTCAGGTACTTTCGTCTGGACCGCCACTTCCCTGAAAAGGTTAGACCAGGTCTGCTAAGCCTCCTAGCCCCAAGATTTGGAGTATTTTTTCTGATAGGTACTAACCTAGAGTACTAATTTAAAAGCCAGTCTCGGCCAAGTTAGGCACCCGTTTTAATAATAAAGATGACCCCAAAATCAGACGTAAGCCATTGCATTCTCGAATAATGGCGCGTATTGCTTAACCTAATTCATTGGCTTCCAGAGTGGATAGAGATGCCGACTTTCTGTAGCCGAAACCGTACAAGCAGGCATTATAGATATGCCAGATTATGTTATATTTCTGGCGCCATCAAGGGTTGTCTTTAAGATATCAAGATATGATATCACTACCTCTTACAAGGTAGACATGTAATATAAAATGTTGACCTTTCGTCGCATCACGTTCCTGCATGGCTGCACGATCGTCCCGAATAACGGATCGCTACGTGGAAGGTTCGGTCCCGGACGCTTAAAATCCAAGGGTCCAACGGTAGTATCCATTGGTGTCCATCGAGCCGGGAAAATCTTAAATCGATATCCGTGCAGGGCCTGGTGGGTGTGTGGTATGGGGGGTGGTATAGGTGGTAATAGGGGGGAGGGCATCGTGTAAGGAATACAAAAAAGGGGATCAGTTTACATACCTTGGTCGCTCCTGGACTGCACGTCCGCAGTTAGTGTCGGCCGCGCGTTATTTGCTTGAGCCTCCGTCGTCATCTTTATCGGTACGTAGAAGCGATCGTATTAGTCTAATTAACTACTACGTAATCCCTGTTGATAATGTGGAATACTACCAGTTTATATAAGAAAAATCAAGGCTATATATCATGGTAAGAATAGCAGCAAGGGAACTGGTAGTTGGGCGAAGCATGTAGAACTAAGGGAACTAATGAAAGTCCTACGAGTCCAAGAAGCTGGTTTTTAAGAGTCTAATTTATTTAAATCTAACCCTATTTTACCCCTAGCAACTTCCAGCCATACTTAGATGTTTGGATCTAATCTGGGTAGGAGTTAATATGAAATATACGGCAGTATCCGGAGCGAGATGAAGGGAATTTACGACGACGGCGGCCGAGATGCCCGCTACCGATCAAGGGGGAGCCGATAATAGATTTCGAGAATGAAATGAAGCTTCCGTGATCCTTTCAGGATATGATTATGGCAAAGACATGGTTATACGGGCAGGGTGAAGAAACAAATATTTACCTGATTAGTTTGTACGTCAATGCTTCAAAGTTACCATGTAGGCGATACAACGGGAACGATGTTCTTCCTTACGTTGTAATGCAGGCCAAATGGAGAATATCGCGGCTAGTAGACCACATAGCCTCAGTTGTGTTTCTATTTCTGGATCAGCACGGCCGTAGCCGCAGCTGAAATAGGATGTACCTAGCCACAGATATCCACTGATAGCAAACAGTTGACAGCAATCCTCATCCCCCGCTGATCCTTCAGGGTTTTGTTCTTTGCACGGGGGATCTTAATGCAAAAGACTTCCAGATTGAAAGATTACCCCAAGCTGCCCGAGACGCACCATCGAATAACGAGATCTGGATTGTTAATTAATATAGCTACCATGCGTATAGTCGTCTTGGGTGCCTAAAGTAATATAGCATATGCACCGTATATGTACGAACACAACATATTCTTCCGTATTCGTGGGACGAGATTAAAAAGATCGGACAAAGATAAAATCACTAAGCTTAATAGAGTAGTACCAAGAAACGATAGGCGACGTAGAAACACAAGGCATACCCGCCGTGTTACCTAGGTTCTAGAAAGGGCACAGGAAGCGTCGGAAGTTTCTATCAAGACCCAAAGACCCATTTGCTACAGTTGGCAGGACGGAATGAAACACGACTGAATATCCTGTATATCTGATGTGGCATGTGGATCTGTGCCGGTTCACCGCGTCCGGCTTAAGCAAGCTAGTAGACCAAATAATTAACATTATTGAAAAAAGTATCCGAAAAGAGCTATACAAGGTGGTTGATACGTGACCAGGACCTCGTGGACAATGGGCAGTGGATGGCCGTCAACTGACGAGACCCAGAAAGCGATGGACAACCCATACAAGATAACCACCTCTTTTTTTTTTGTTTAGTTTTTTTTCCCCGTCCGCTCTAGGTAGAAGAAGAGACACATAATTGTAATTAACTCTCTTATTAATAAAATACGATGGAATAAGACATGTGGAAGAAAGTTGCGCGGCTGTCTTGATAATACCATTCAATCGATTATTTCGATTGAATTAGGTGTTTTTGGGATTAGTTAGCAACTAAAAAAGAATAAAAAATAAATCGAACAAAAGAAAGATGAATATACGAATAAGAAGAAGTGGGACTTCGAGCCCGAGCCAAAGCCCGAACCCACAAGCACAAGCACAAACACAAGCACAAGCACAAGCACAAGCCACAAATACAAATCTGGGTACATTTCGGAGCTTTCGAAGCTTCAGCCACATATGGCGCAGAGCTCGTCATTCCATCTCTACCTTCAAACAAAGTGGATCGGGTTCTTTCGTCAGCCTCTCAGCCTGCTGCTGCTTGCCTTGCCTCATTACCAAACCGATAAATCCAAATTCCCATTCATCATCACCCAATCCAAGTCTGCAAGAGCAACAACACTCTGCAAGCCCAACATTTCCTACTCGAAGAATACAAATTAGTTCGTTCGAGATTACTCCGGAAACACCTCCTCCGACTGGGAATTCCGAACGAGCGAAACAAGCAGCTTCTTCTTCACACTCGTACTCTCTGTTCCCTTCCCCAACGATAACAACTTCTAGACTCCCATACCCACACTCTGCCGGCATCAGCGAAGCCGTCACCCCCGTAGCTTTATCCTCGCTACCATCCACCGCGCCGTCCACGCCGTTACTCCCACCAGCCTCGTTATCTCCTCCGCCACGACCCACGCCCACCGTCATGGCTGAACGAACGCTCCAGCAGATCCTTGCCCAGCTGCGCTCGAATCCGGGGCTGCCCTACCCCGAAGCCTCATCGCTACTCTCCAAAGCAAAAATCCAACTTCTCCAGCTCAAGGCCGCCACCCCCGGCGCCCCGGGGTCTACCTCCGCTTCCCCGCAGCACCTGGCCCTCGCGAGAGACATCTACGAGCAGGGCGCCTTGTTCAGCATCCGCGCGCGAAACCCAGATGCCTTTACCCGCTATGTCTCGCAGCTGCAGCCCTTTTACGAAATACCTGCCCTAGCTGCCGGTGGAGAGCGAAACAAGGTCACCGGGCTGTACCTGCTGCTGCTGTTGACGCAGGGCCGGTACGCCGAGTTCCACTCCGAGCTCGAGACCCTAAGCACTCGGGCTAAGGAGGGCGGTACCGGCGAGATCGAGGGCGACCGCTTTTTGGGATACCCGATTAAGCTCGAGCGATGGCTCATGGAGGGTAGCTACGACCGCGTGTGGAAGTCTATGAAGAGTCGGGAGGTGCCGAGTGAGGAGTATGGTGTTTTCTCTGAGGTGAGTTTATGTACTCTATTCATCTTTACTTGCCTACACTATCCAACCTCACAAACAAATACAATATAACGTATAAACTAACCCATCTACAACAGATCCTAACATCCCAAATCCGCTCCGAAATCGCCTCCAGCAGCGAGCGCGCATACCCCTCCCTGCCCCTAAGCAGCACCAAATCCCTTCTCTTCCTCGACTCCGAAGGCGCCGTAATCGACTTCGCGCGGCACCGCGGCTGGTCCGTCCGCGACGGCCACATATACTTCCCTACCTCCGCCGCCACCGTCGACGGCGAGCCCGTCAACGTCGCCAACGAAGCAGACGCCGACTCCAACGAGAAGGAGTTCAGCCGCATGGTCATCGAGAACGCCTTGGGGTATGCTCGTGAGCTTGAGACTATCGTCTAGACGGACTGGCTGGACTTGGTCTGGCTTTGAGATAAGTTTGAGTTTAAACGTCAGAGGGATAGGGACGAGTACATGTCTGCTCAACCCAACCTACCAAGTGGGGGCCATAATGAGAACCGGGCCCAAGAAATGAAAAATGCAAAATGAAACGGTCGTCGAGGTTCTAGTCGCGTTAAAGACCCGATTGATCGATTACGCGGAGGGGAGAGTTCCGATGCACTTAATAATTATCATAGGAGACAGCATGAGTGATAGATAGATAAGCTAGCCAAGTTGAGTGGATCGTCTATCGAAAAGACCGTAGAGGTCTTGAGCCTCTGCATGAATAAGATGAAATTCAGCAGCAGTAACTACCGTGCGTGCGTTAAACCGAGTTGTTGGTGATTTTGATATTCTGTCTGCTCTTATGAGTAGATATGAGACTTGCGTTGTGGGTAACAACTTAGGCATAGTATACTACGCACCCAGCGTAGCGTTCCTGGTGCTGCGCACTTGAGACTAATACACCAACTGATTGATCACTTATAATGGAATTAATAATGGTATGAATAGGTAGGTTTCATTTGATTCAACGCCTCATGCCAGCTTTCTACATAAACATACGATGAATCATTTCAGCCTCTGGTCGGACCTCGACCCAGCGACAAAGACTTTTTTTCCCCCTCTCCTCTTCTCATAATATTCATCATTAGCTAAGGTAAGGTAGGCTATCAGACACCTCTTTCTATCTACGCAAACAACTTGATACCGCTACCGTGCTTACCCACCTCGCACACCTCGCAGACGGCGCAGACGGTGCCCTTGTACTTGGTGTGGTACTTGGACCCGTCGAACGCGCACTCCTCGTACGGCGTACCGCTGTAGATGGGTGTGTGGCTGGCAGCGCAGATCTCGAACTCGGCGAACTGGTCGTATTCAATCTCCACCGCGTCGTGCGGGTTACGCTCACACTGTGCTTTTATTCTTCGGGCCTGTTTACTAAATTAGTGATTTTGTAAGCAACATGAGGATAAGCGAACACTTACGGTTTCGAGAATCTTTGGAGCACCACCATTGGCCAGGATGCGGTTGGCGAAGCTTAAGGCGGAGCTAAAGTTCTTGCTTCTGGATGCTAAGTTCATGGCGTTCAGGAGGGCGAGTTGTCGGTGGGGAACCTCAATCTTGGGAATTGTGAAGTATGCCGACAGCTCAAGGCTTCGCTTGTGAAGGGAAGGGTTACCGTTGATGGCATCGGGAGGGCCTAATTTTCTTCGGGCGAGCTCGATTGACATAGCGACAGTGTATTCGCTTGCCGAGGTGATGAGTTTCTTAGCTTCTGCCACTTCGCTCTCGCTCGCGACTGCGTTTGCGAGCATGGCATGTAGGATGCTCTTGAAGATTTGTACACCCTGTTCGAGTTTGTTCGTCTTCATCGCGTCGTATCCCTTGTGAAGGTCGTTGGTAGCGAGATGCTCGATATCTCGGGGAATAATGGGCAGAACTTTCCTAGGATCCGTCTCCTCCAAAGTTCGGCGAACATAATTAACTAGAGGTGGTAAGCCAGGGGATGCGGGGAGGAAGGTCCTCGACGCAGAGTAGATCTCTAAGAAACGGGGCTTGAGAGGGGCGAAGTTGACGGCACCGACTTGTCGGTTAAGGAGGTTCATGGCAGATTCGAAGGAACCTGCGGCGATGTGATCTGCGGCTAACGGAGAATTGCGAGCCCACAGATCGGCCTCGCTGCTGCCGGCTCCACCAGCATCCGTGCTTTCAACATTGACAAAGTCGCTATCGGCCTCGGGAACAATGTCATCACCCATATCCCATCCGGCCGCATCTTCATCGTCCTCGGCCTCCAAGCCCCCACTTCGCTTAGCGGCAACATCTTCGTCGGCGGTCTCATCTAGAAGTGAGGCACCGGCTGCCGCGGGCTCGTCTTCGAGAGTTATGCCTTCTAATTGGCTAGCAAGGGCCTTCTCGAAGAAAGACTGCGAGGTCGCCTTCGTAGGCCAGTTGGCCTTGTAAGTCGGGACAACCGGCTTGGGAGGAGTGAGATGCTCTCCAAAGGAAGGCAACTTCAGCTGCTCCTCCGTAATACCGGTTGCCTCTAAGATAGATTGGCATTCCTCCTCGAGGCCGTGTGCTTTGGCGGTCATGTACGCTAGGGGATCTGCAGGTTTATTAGTCCCCCTACTTGTTGATATTAATAAAAAGGCGAAATAACTCACATAAGTCGATCTCTTTGAACATTTGTATCCTGTCCTCAACTTCACCTAGGTATAGCGCGTTCTGGAATCTCGCTGTAAAGTCGCCTCGGTGCTCGGCGATCTTGGCCATTCTTGCTAATTTCGAATGGTCGCCAGTCGCGAGATATAGGAAAGAAAGTTTGTCGAACTGCTTGAGCTTCTGGTAAGCCATCTCCACAACCTGGTGGTTTCCGTGCGCCAAAGCCTCGGCGCCTAACCTCGTCCAAAGCTTGGGTCGGTCCAGTTCCTTTGCCATCTCTACAGCTACGTCGAGGTTGCCGCATTCGATAGCAAGTTCGAAACGAGTAGTCGGGTCCTGCACGAATTGTAAAGCGATCTCAGGGTATCCCTTCTTCTGGAGATACGAAATGATGGATTGGCCGACCAAACTAGAAGTACGGATGATGTGGAGCATCTCCTCGTAGTTGCGCTTTACTAGCGACAGCTTGAAGCGGTATTCCGTCGGATCGATGTGGAGGATCTTAGGCCTGGCGGCGCGGTCAAGGCAGTAGACATTTCGGCCCTTGACTCTTACGAGGTAGACAGTCTGGTCTAGCGTCCTAACAATACCATTGTCGCCATTCATAAGAGTGTACTTGACGTGATTGAGAGTAGAATAGAGTAGAACTCCCGCATCATCCCAGGTTGCGCTCTTGATCCTGATAGTCTCGTGTAGAGTGCTAACCTGTTCAAGAGTCTTCGTCACAATCGTGACGTTATGCTTGCTTAAAAGAGCCGCATGAAGACCATCGTTCGACCAAACAACATACTTAACACCGTTCACGGCTAACTCAGCAATGCTTTTCTTTTGCTGGATATCGTAGAGATGAACCGCGGTAGGAGTGATTATGAGCAGATTTCCAGTGCCACCAAAGTAGATATCGGTAGTTCCGGGAGGGGGCTTAATACTCCTTGCCGTGTTATTAGAAAGATCTTTAATGTCGATGTTTTGTGCGGACGTGTCAAGAACTGCAAATCGATTTCGGGCTACGAAGATGGCGGAATTCCCTGATCCACTCTTCGAGTCTGTCGCTTCCAACGCGCCGGAACCGTCTCGGGGAAGGTTAATTAACTCGTATTTGCCTCCGTCAGCAGGCGAAGTTACGAGGACGGAGCGCTCGGCCGGGTTATAAGACAACGTGCGAGGAGGGACCCAGGCGCTGCCGAGTCGCTTCAAGGACAACAATGTCGGGCTCTCGGCGTTCTTCTGGAAGTCGTAAGAACGGACGTGTTTCTCTTTCGTAACAAAGAAGAGAGAGTTTTGGTGGACGGTAGAGGCCGGACGCTCGCGTTCCAGTTTGAATACCATCACACCATTGTCGTGACCAGCAGCAAACAAGTTGATTTCGGGGTGCGCCGCAATAACCCAAAATCGGTCGTTTTCTCGCTTAAATGATTGGACGGCGGTACGCTTCTGAGAATCCCATACCCGAATTGTCTTATCCTCACCGCAGGACAGAATTAAGTCTTGATGAGGGTGGAACAGACAACCCGAAGCGTTTTGAAAGTGACCACGGCAAGTATCCACCTCCCAAGCCTTCGTCTCGCTGAATCGCCATAGCTTTATAAGACGATCGTCGCCGGCGGAAACGATATGCGGCGCTGTAGGGTGAAAAGCGACCCAATTTACGCCTCGGTCGTGGCCCTCGAGGACGAACTTCACCATCGCGTCTGTGTTACCAAACATATCGGTCTGCTGGGCGTTCGATCGGGCGACTTGGTCCTCGAAGGACATGGATGTCGGAGCGGAGTGCTTCTTTCGTAGACCGGATATATCCCAAACGCGAACGGACTGATCGAGAGACGCAGATACTACAAGGTCGTCTTTAGGGTGGAACTGAGCGCACATTACGTAGTGGTTGTGGCCAGTCATCGTGCAAACTAAATCACTTGTCAGCACACGTTTCCGAGGCCTAATTTCCTTCGAGGCCCATACTTAATGAACGATTTTGCCAGTTCCATATTCGAATCGTCTGATCGTCGGAGGCTGATATGATCCACGGCAGCTCGTGGTGGAAGAAAACGGTTCGTACATAGTCGAGATGCCCGTTCAAGGTGAATAGACATCTTCTTGTCTGGTAAGACCAGACCTTAATCTTGTAGTCGTCGCCACCGGAGACGAAAAGAGGTTGTGTTTTGTGGAAATCGACGCCTCGGACGGGACCGTCGTGCTCTTCGAAACGATCGATAAGGGTTCCCATGCGGTAATCCCATAGCTGTATAGTCGACGAGTGTAGTGATACGAGGATCCATGGTCTGGATTGCTCTTACATTAGCAACGAATGGCGGTGACGATAGGCAAGGATATATCGAAGGGGGGATATTCGAACCTCTTTGGGTGAAAGGCAATACCTTTCGCTCTCGAAGACTTGGACTCGAACTATCGGGAGATGCATTAGTATATGATTTAAAAGAATGCGACAGATTTAAAAACATGTCAATGGGGGTTATGTACCTTCGTTAGCATTCCCGAAGAGGCCTGCATTGTGAGGATGGTAGAGGCAGCAGGAAGCCCCTAAGCTCGTGTCATGAATAAGAGTAGAATATATGCGCCCAGTTAAGGTGACGACTATAATAGAGGGATAAAAAAAAGAATTAGACAGTTCGTAATCGGCGATGGAGAGTTATGAGGCTCTCTAAGAACTTAATCTCTTAAAGCCAAATTCTTGGGGGTGATTCTTTTATTGAAATCGTGAAGTTACAAGTCAATTCGTGGCCCCAAAAGTGACGGTGGGTTATTTCCCTGACCAGGCTCTGAACCGTTGCTGCGTTTCTCAACTAGGCTTGGGCTTGTGCTTTCCCAAGAAGTTCCATCCAGCTGTCCTGATTGTGTCGCTACGGAACAACGATTGTCCACCTTACACTACTGAAGTAGTGGGTACTTGCATCATACACGAGCGACTGGTGTGACATAATGTACAAGTACAACTTGGAGGGGCAGCTCACCCAAAGGTACTAAATAAGTACCTATGTTAGTACCTACCTACCTACCTGTTAGGTAGTTAGAGCTCTAACTAACCTGTGACTTCCAGATGGCCAACGGCGCTAGCTGCACCTTACCGGTTCTATGTATTAATGCACTTAAACGCGGCCAAATAACAGCTGAACCCCTGGCAGCTTTAATTCCTACATTTATTCTAATTGGTTTAGATCCAATCAATATTTGTACAGTTAGGTGTTCACTTGCAGCGGCTTTTCTCCCAAAATCTATCTTATCACTTACACGGTAGCTTTATGTACCACGTCACAAAACAAAAAAAAAAGTCCAAAAAAAGTCCAGACCTACAAAAAGCCACTTTGCCTTTACAAAAGACGTAAATATTGTTCCAATGATTCTAAAGTCAAGTTTCTTAACCTAATTCGCAATATATGGTCCTGTAAACTCGTCCGCCTTAAGCTCTGCCGCGTGCGAGAGCTTGCGACAGAGCTATCTTATTCCTTGCCCCTCTAAGCTTTATATATGACCTCCACGATCTTGAGGCGTCATGATACCACGACTTTTTCAGTTGCCGTGTGGCCTTGCTGTCACTCTTTTGGCAATATTATGCCTAGGCCCGGATCATGTAGTAGCTGGGCCTTCTGTTAATGTTGCTATGCAAGCTGCATTTCCAGCCCCTCCCTATCTCATTGAGCTCCTGTAGGTTTTATTCGTAGTAGCCTCCAATTGTTATGTTGGTATACGTGAATGCTAAACGTAGTCTAGAGAGACTGCCGCCGGAGAGAACGCAGCATCTTATTTCCCACTCCTCGATCGGATCGCCGACGGCACTTTCGCACATTTAAAGACAGACAAGGAGCTATACGAGAAGTTTCTTGAAGTGTTAATGCAAGATGGCCACATGGAAAGCCCAGAAGCTTTGTCTACTTTCAAGCTTGCCCTATCTATGAGATCAGCAGCTCCGAGGATAGAAGCTCATTACCAATACTACGATACAGCCGTAGCACCAACTCTAGGGAATGCTAGGACCGACTGCAATGAGTGGGTACTTATGAGTGGAAAGCAATACTGCTCACCTTCGCTCGAGCATGTTGATGGTCAGATCTCAGGAGACCCGTATGTGTCATGCCTTCAAATATTTTGACCATCTCTCACATGAATATAGGCAAATACGGACACTTCCGTTCGATCGTGCTTTAGGAACAGGTTCTGAAGCTATACTATACGCAGATATCACTAAGCCTGAATTCGGGCCATTCCATAAGTCCTTATCGGAGTTGGCTCGGAAAGGGGAGATTTCCTACCGTCTAAGGTATCGCATTGATGAAATCGAAAAACGAGAACCGCTGCCGGTCAGCGGGTACGGTGTAGAGCTTCAGCTAAAGCGAACGGACTATATCGTCATCGATGACCGTGAGGCCGAATCCGAGTCCGATTCGGCTGCTAAATCTGCGCCTACCGAAGTAGTCCTCGACGGAGAAGAGGAGGTTACAGACCTAAAGCCGCTGTCAAGCTCCGAATTGGCGTCGTTAGGACTCAAAGCTGGTTCTTTCATCATGCAAAGCGATGACCCTTTCGAGACCTTAATTAAGTTGACCCAGGACTTTCCGAAATTCTCCACGTCCATCGCTGCGCATAACGCCTCAGATGCCTTTGTCAGGGAACACCGTCAGAACCGAGCTCTGAGCGTACCCGCTGGGATGAACGTGCTTTGGATGAATGGTGTCCAACTGATTGAGCGACAAATTGACCCGTTCACTCTCGTCAATAGCATTCGACGAGAGAGGAAACTGATCGAGGGTGTGACGAGTCTAGGCTTAAGCGGAAAAGAAGCCGTTTCCCTCCTTGGTCACCGTGCAGTAACGTCGGCCAAGTCTGATGACGAGCCTCGTAGATTCGACTGGCGAGATGAGATCGAAGAAGGCCGCGTCATTATCTGGCTGAACAATATCGAGAAGGACAAGCGATACGCCGATTATCCCAAGAGCCTTATGGCAGTGAGTGAAGAATCCATGAATACTTCATCCTACAATTGACTAATTATTTTCTAGCTCATGCAAAGAACCTATCCCGGGCAGATTCCTCCCATCCGCAAGGATATTTTCAACCTGATTGTACCTGTTGACCTGACTAAACCTGAAGATCTATCCTTGGTTGTTGAACAGCTTCAGACTTTTATTAAACGACTCCTTCCCATCCGCTTTGGACTAGTCCCGCTAACGCCAACGAAGTCAGCTGAAGAACGAGCAAAGATAGCCTACTATCTGCTAGAGAACTATGGTTTATCTAGCCTTATGTCTTATTTGGAAGCCTGCAGTACAGTAGATCATTCCGAACAAGTAAGCTTTGACAAGGCGATTAAAAACCGTACCCTTAAGGACGAAGTCGCCCCCCTCTCGCTCAAGGAAGTTCTCGGGTCGGAAAACTACACTCAGCAGCTCAAGCTTGTGAACCATTGGGTAGAACGACTCAACGCCGATACCGAAGTACCTCCAATGTTTCTCAACGGTCTTGCTATACCGCGGGAAGATAATTGGCTTCAAATCATGAGCATGAGAATGAGTACCGATTTGCAGCTAGTCCAACAAGGGATCTTTATGGGTACGGTAGATGAAGAGACATGGATTCCGCAGATTTTCTTAGAGGGCGCGGCTACTCGACGCAACCTCTACATCTATCCGGATGGCGAAAATACTCTGGTCGTATTAAACGTTAATAAGCTCTACTCCGAACACAAGGATCTGTTTGAAAAGGTACCAGTCATCGAAGCAGGCGAGGCAACGAGTAAGGAGACATGGGCTACTCTTACAGTCGTCGCCGATCTAAGCTCGCAGCAAGGTCTCCGTCTTCTCTTGTCTGCCTTGTCGTTTAGGCGCAACAACCCTGGCGTGCGTCTCGATATCGTCAACAATGCTCAAAAATCGAGCAGCGCGCATGAGATCAATACGCTACTTAAGAAAGACGTTGAAAAACTCCTAGAAGTCGAAAATTTGGAGACGTTAGAAGTCCTCTTAGCAGGCACAACGGATGTACAGGACGACGGATACAATGCCGCATTATCTCGTTTCCTAGAAGCTGCTGCTGTTACTCCAGGGGCGCAGTTTCTCATTCTCAATGGTCGTATAGTCGGCCCATTTGTCGACGACTCGATATTCAAGGAGAGCGACTTTGAGCTGCTACTTGAATTCGAGCAGGAAACGAGAATATTACCCGTGTATAAGGCAGTAGACGCGTTAGGCTTGACAGAAAAGATTACAAATCCCCTAACTGCTGCAAAGCTTACGTCGGTAACTGCTCTATCCACCATATCAGACCTGCCCGAGGGAATTTTCGAATCGGCCCCGACTCTAAGAACAGCTCTGTTCGACGCGTGGAACTCAACTTACACGATGATTGATGTCGGTGATGTGTCCACGGCCAATATTCACTTTGTTGCCGTGATAAATCCCGCCAGCGAAGTAGGGCAGAAGTGGGCTCCTATACTCAGGGTTCTATCTCAGTTAGATGGTGTATACATGCGTATCTTCTTGAATCCAAAAGAAAGGATTGAAGAGCTACCAGTCAAGAGATTTTACCGCTACGTCTTAGACTCGGCCCCGTCTTTCGATGAGGCCGGAAAGATTCGTGCTCATAGCGCCACATTTAAAAGACTTCCTTCAGAGGCGCTTCTCAACCTTGGCATGGATGTGCCGCCTGCTTGGCTAGTATCTGCGAAAATCTCTATTCACGATTTGGATAATTTGAAGTTGAGCTCCATCAAAACCGACGTAGAAGCCACTTATGAGCTTGAACACATCCTTATTGAAGGCCACTCACGAGAAGTCTCGGGCGGTCCACCTCGCGGTGTCCAGCTGCTCCTTGGCACAGAGCGTGATCCTCATTTCGACGACACGATCATTATGGCCAACATTGGTTACTTCCAATTCAAAGCTAATCCTGGATACTACAATATCAATCTCAAGGAAGGCAGGAGCTCCGAAATCTTCGATATCGTTAGTGTGGGCGCAAAGGGATATAACGCCGTTCCAGGTGACGAAGGTACCGAGGTTGCTCTCATGGATTTCCAGGGTACAACGCTCTATCCGCGTTTGGAAAGGAAGCCTGGTATGGAGCTGGAAGACGTCCTCGAAGAAAGCAGTTCGGACGGCGGCGACGACCTCCTCTCGCGTGGTCTCAAGTTTGCCGAGGGCATTCTAGGGACAAAGCCCAAGCCAAAGTCGGTATCAAACGAGGAGCACGCCGAGATTAATATCTTCTCCGTGGCGAGTGGTCACTTGTACGAACGTATGCTCAATATCATGATGGTCTCCGTTATGAAGAACACGAATCACACGGTCAAGTTCTGGTTTATCGAGCAGTTCTTGTCTCCATCGTTCAAAGACTTCATACCCCACTTAGCTCAGGAGTACGGCTTCAAATATGAGATGGTCACATACAAGTGGCCGCACTGGCTGCGCCAGCAGAAAGAGAAGCAACGCGAAATCTGGGGCTACAAGATTCTGTTCCTAGACGTGCTCTTCCCCTTGTCACTCGACAAGGTGATATTTGTCGACGCAGATCAGATCGTGAGAACAGACATGATGGACCTTGTCAATCTTGACCTGCAGGGCGCGCCCTACGGCTTTACACCCATGTGCGATTCTCGGACCGAGATGGAGGGTTTCCGTTTCTGGAAGCAAGGCTACTGGAAGAATTACCTTCGTGGGAAACCCTACCACATCTCAGCCCTCTACGTGGTTGACCTCCGCCGCTTCAGACAGCTAGCCGCCGGTGACAGACTTAGACAACACTACCATCAATTATCGGCCGACCCAGGCTCTCTTTCCAATCTTGATCAGGATTTACCCAACCATATGCAGTTCGTAATTCCGATTCATAGTCTGCCGCAAGAGTGGTTGTGGTGCGAAACGTGGTGTAGCGACGAGAGCCAGAAAGAAGCGCGAACCATCGATTTATGTAACAATCCGCAAACTAAAGAGCCGAAGCTCGACCGGGCTAGGAGACAGGTTCCGGAGTGGACTGTTTACGATGACGAGATCGCAGCGTTGGATCGGCGGCGGAGAGGATTTGCCACGGATGATACTCAGAAGGTACTTACGATTGGTGGCGAAGATAAGAGCACCAAGAGTAGGACGTTCGAGGAGAAGCCTGACGTCAAGACGAGGACGAAGGACGAATTATAAAATTTAGATATATACGCGCGCCTATAGATATAGACTTAATCGAGTCTTTTTTTAACAAAACTTACGGCCTATTAAAAAAAAAAAAAAGAAATACCCGAAAATAAAGTACCCGAACGTAAAAGTAACCGTCGCATATTTCCAAAATCGCATTATACTTTACCATTATATTCTGTCGATATCAACCGAATTCCCTCAACTTCCATGCCCCCCCTGAAATATGCTTATACCCGAAGTTAACTATTTCCAAGATGACAAGTCATATTTTTTAACATAGTAATCAACTCATGTTGGATATTGCCGGCAAAATCATACGAACCCTTTTACTCTTATACCATTTCGTACCACGCCGAAAACCCGCGATCACGGATACACAACGGCAAATTCTTTGTGGTCAATCCGGCTTGGCGAATCAAGAAACGTTTAGAATAAAAAATCCACGTAGATGTGGACTCTTACGTCGGACTGGATCCGTTTCAACCGTTCCAACTTTTTAACCAGATCAAGCTCAGCTCGGACGGTTACTACTTACTAGTAACAGGTATTCTTTACACCCCCGGCCCCCTTCGCGTTCCCCCTTGTTTCCCTAAAAGAAGAGAGAGAAAGTAAGAAAATGAAAAATGAAAAATAAAAAATAAAATTACACATAATCCACCATTTACCGTTCTATCATATCCACTTCCCATACATACCACATACCTAACCCGTATCGTATCTACCTACATACCTACCTAGGTACCTAACCTTAGGTATCTATCGTATCCATCCCCATCTCCCCCCAGCCTATGTAACTCGACGCACCCGCGCGCACCGCTTCAGGAGGAAGCTTGGGATATGCCAACTTTTGCAATTATCTACCTATCTATCTTGCTTGCTAAGCCTGACTCACCTACTTCGACAGCAGACAGCAGACAGCCATAGCACCATACTGTACAATACACACGATACATAACTACCTAACCTAGCTTACCTAGGTCAGGTCGGGTACCTTTTACCTTTACCTTTACCTTACCTTACCTTACCTACTTATCTACAAGTACCATTATTATTATTATTATTATTATTGTTATTATTATTCCCAAGTTAAAAAAAGAAGAAGAAAGAAAAGCGAGAAAAAAAGAAAAAGAAAAAGAAAACTACAGAGTAACTTCATATCGTCGTAATAATGGAGCTCGGGTGCTCGGTGATCTCGCCGCTGGCCCCGCATAAGCACACCCACACCGTCATCTTCTTGCACGGCCGCGGCGACACTTCGCGGAATATGGCCGATGCCTTGCTGTCGCGGTGGACGAGGGATTCGCGCGGTCGATCGCTCGTCGACGAGTTTCCTTCTGTGCGATGGGTCTTTCCGGTGCGTCGTTCTTCTTTTCGTTTTTTTATTTTTTATTTTTTATTTTTTATTTTTATTTTATTTTTATTCCTTTATTTTACTTTAGTACAACTACAAGATTCATGTCGTGCACTTTTGGTGTTCTCTCGTAGTCGGACATCGTTCCGCCGCCTTGTTCGTTCTCAGGGGCCTGGTTAATCCACCGCTTCAGCGATGTGCCTAATCAAGTCACCGTCGCTCAAGATATATACACATCACCTGTAATCTCCATCTCCCTCACCCACCCAACATCCCCGTTAAATAACTCGCTCAATCTCCCAATACTAAACGCATCACCCACTAACACTCCCCCCCCCAGGAAGCCGAGCCCCGCTTGGCCGAAACCCTCGGCGAGATCTGGCCGCAGTGGTTCGACGTGTCCAACATGCTGGACCTGACCGATGCCGAGGAACTGCAGGTCTTCGGGCTTCGCGGCAGCGTAGCTAGCATCCGGCGTATCGTGCGGCGGGAGGCGCGCACGGTCGGCGGGATGCACCGCGTCGTGCTCGCGGGCGTCAGCCAGGGCGGCGCTACCGCCTTCCACACGCTTCTGCACCTCGACGACGGCGGGGGCGCTGAGGGCGCGGACGGCGAGGTCATGGCGCTCAAGGAGGCGGATGTCCCGGGCCCGGAGTCGAGGCTTTGTGGTATTATGGGGTTTTCGTGCTGGTTGCCGTTTCCCGGGGGCTCGTTGGAGGAGACGCGCGAGGTGTTGGGGATGGAAGGGGGCTGGCCCAAGACGGATACCGTGGTGAGGAATACGCCCGCGTTTCTAGGGCATTGCGCGGACGACTCCCTGGTGTTTGTCGAGTACGGCCGGCAGCTACGGACGGGGCTGAAGAGTTTTGGTATGAGCGTCGAGTGGCACGAGTACCCCGACGGCGGGCATTGGATTAATGCGCCGAAGGGAGTCGACGACGCGGTGGAGTTTCTAAAGGCCCAGGGCATACCACTCGCGGAGCCGGAGCCGGAGAAGGTGGAGGCATAAAGGATGTTATGGGGAGAGCTGTTTTATGACTGATTGGTGACCTAAATGTCGCTGCATTTGAGCTAGGGGATGAGATGGTAGAATGTTGAATAGAGATACCGTGTAATTATAATGTTTGCTGGATACCCTAACTGATTGTTACGTTATTATTAGAATGTGAATAGGTATATAACGATATTGAAGTACCTAGTTAAGACCGAATTGTCGATATGGTCGAGGCTCATCGTCCTCAATATCCTCCTGCAACTATCGCCAGAGTCACGACACCTAGCTACTTGGTTCTGGATATTACCGCAATCCTTGCCATCTGGATCTGCTCGCTATAAAAACCCCCCCGAGATCTCTATCTTACCGAGAGCACGGGGACTTTCTGGGTGTGCATTTCCAGTTCTTCGAATAGTAAATGCCCCTGTCTTGATAAGAGCTCACAGCTCGGGGTTTAACTATGGCCCAGCCGTGAGGGAACCACTCGACATAGTCCATTTACGAAACAACAATATACAAGCTGCGCTCGTGGAATCCTCTTCTTACCCCTAATAATTACCTTTCTTTACCAGTCACGACCAATCTCGATAGGGGGTGAGTACCCGGTACCGAGTACCAGTACCGATACACAGACTCCCGCACGCAAGCGTATATACCGTAAGAGCAGATAAACCGTCAATCTAGGATGCCATCTATTGCCATTTAGTCGATCAGTGTGATATAGGGAACATTTATAAATCGGGATGATGTTTGGAACTATCTAGGTTAGCAAATTAGTAACTGCCACAGGACTGACCATTTTGCTGTTCAGGGCAACTTTTTTTGGTTATTTTTCCTCCCCCCCCCTCTCTCTTTGGAGGTCCTATACTCTTTTTATTCATTCATTCTATTTATACATTCGTGCTTGAAGTGACTTTCAATAGCTTATGCTAGTTTCTATTTAGGCACATCGCGTATCCGAAACCATCCCCGGATTCGAACACTGGCTGTTACCTCTTTTTATATATAGAAATATCAACCGCCTATCTCACTATAGCCTCGAGAGAAGTCCATGGTCGCCAGAGATGTTGAATACGCCAAGGAGGTGCTCGGTAGAAACACACCACGCACTACTCACGAATAGTCTGTCCAATGCTGAAGTATAGGAGGATTACTTTCACAGACCCCTTGAGAACATGAGATATGTAGAAGAGGGTAGATCTAAAATATTGATATCTTAGGATACCTACCTATATAATCTTATATCCCGTAAATAGAATTTAGAGGTGCCTATATTATAGTATTCGAACTAGGTATGTTTACTCCCAATAGGTTTGCTACAGGGAGATTATAGCTGTAAATGTTACTTATTCGTGATCGATTACCTACTGGGTTTGGTGTAATTAGGTAAAAGTACCTAAGGTAACTAACTATAACACATCGTAAACCTGACGCTTCGATGACGTCAAACAATTCGCGATATCTTCAACTTCCCTGTGCAGATCAACCCATACGCGTAACCCTCCACAGCAATATAAGACCCACGACTATCCTCCATCCGAGCCACCAGGGCCTTCGATTTTTCTATTTACTTACTTACATCTTGGCAAATACATATTCTACGAAAGACAAAGCCCGCATCTTGAGATACAAGGGTATCAATAAACTCGAAGAAAGCAAATAAAAACAATGCCCTCCTCCCAAATCAAAGATAAGCAAGGCCAGCCTATCCAAGAAGGCGACACGGTATGGACCAAAGCCCGCGGGGGTCGACACGAAGGCGAGGTCGATCGGATCGTGGAATCTAATGCCGAGGCGAAAGAAGCGGGAGTGAAGAACCCGCCCAAGGTAACTCCTATCCTGATTCCTAGGTATTTTTATTATTTATCTTCGCGATATCCCACGGGACGTTATTCTTATAGTCGGGACACTTGGGGGTAAAAAGATAGTCGCTAATGCACCCACAATAGGTTTTGTTTAAAGACCAGCATGGCCATGGCGTAGCGCATAATCCGGGGACACTCGAGCACAAGTGAAGCGGATGGCGATATTACGGAGTAGAAAGGATTTATTCATTTGAAGGGGATAATGGTATCATTTCGTAGCGGCAACACACAAGCAGGCTTATAGCATTAAGAACCAATTCATAGACAACAGAAGATTCATCAAACCATGCGAATGATCATTAGGTAGGTACCTACCTATGTAGCCTTCGTATCATTAGGTCTCATGATACATTAAAACACCATGAAGCAAACGGTCTACGAAGTGACACCGACACCCTAACACCATACCGAACCAAACCACCCCATTGCAAATATCACGGCCCAATCCACCAGCGCCGTTCTATCATGCCAAAGTAAAATCCCAATTCCTTCGATCCTCATTCCTGCTAGCCACCTTAATGCGAAATATACTGGAACACAGCCGAAACCTCGCCCTCGCCACACTCCTGGCGGAGCAGCAAATCCTGTATAGGCTTAAGATCCTTATTGACAAAGTGGTTCCACGTGCTCGTGTCTCCGTACAGCATAGCCGGCGCTTTGATGTACTGTCTTCCATCGGGCTTACACCTCTTACACTTGAACGTGTCGTGCGTATCGCTTAGGGTATCTGGTCTGTATTGGAACAGTTCTCGTAGACTATCTAGAGAGAAGTGGCGTTCGACATCTTCGGCCGAGTCTACGACACACGACGACAGAGATTGCTTGTGACTTTGACGCTGGAAGATTTTCTCTTCGATGGTACCGGTCGCGATGAACCGGTATACAAAACAATCCTTCTTTTGACCGTCACGCCACACACGCGCTAGCGCTTGCTGATCGGCAGCTGGGTTCCAGTCGGGATCGAAGAGGACGAGGCGGTTTGCCCCGATAAGGTTGAGACCGCAACCACCGGCCTTACTGGAAAGCAAGAAGACGAATTCGCCACCGTCTGGGTCGTTGAACTTGTCGACAAGCTTTTGTCGCTTGGTAACGTTCATGGTACCGTCGAGACGTAAGTGACCGTAGCCGCGGTGACGGCAGAGCTGAGAAAATAGGTCGAGAGTTTGGGTGTAATTGCTGATGAGCACGATCTTGTCATTTGTATCTTGTCGGATACGCGCTAGCATCCGGTCGAGCACTTGCATCTTACCCGAATACCAAGGCTTGATATCGCGATCGCGACCGCGAGCATCTTTCGGCGTGTAGTCCTCGGGCCAAAACTTCTCGCATCCCGGCAAGTCCTCCGACAAGTTAAGTAGGTCTGGGTGATTGCAAAGCTTTTTGAGCAGTGTAATGGCCTTGAGAGGCTGACTTCCCTTGCCACGTAAGAGAGCTTGGATATCGGGACTCTTGATAAAGTAGTTGTATAGATCTAGCTGGAAGGGAGCGAGGTTACAGAATACGACGTGTTCGTATTTGACGGGAAGATACTTGGATAGAATATCGTTCGTACGTCGGATAATAAATTTGTTAACGATGCCGAGCAGCTCGCTCAGACACTCGTCGCCCTTCTTGCGATCGTGTTCGCTTGCATCGGCGTCGCGACCTCGCAAAATAGGAAGCTCGAATCGCTTTCGGAATTCGAGTCGGTTACCAAGCAAGCCAGGGTTTGCAAAGCTGATTAGGGAAAAGTACTCGGAAAGGTCGTTTTGGATAGGCGTACCAGAGAGAATAACTCTCCTCGTGACTTTGAGGTTGTTTAGGGCGGTAAAAGTTTGACTATCTCCGTTCTTCAATCGGTGACCCTCGTCGCACAGCATCAAGCCGATTTGGGTGTTCTTAAGCTCCTCAACATTCAGCCGAAGTGTCTCGTAGGAAACAATGATTACCGGTCGCGTGACTGCGCGACCGCTTGCAATAGCCCATTGGCGTAGCTGTCGAGTTAATTCTTCTTTAGACGCCTTGCCGTCGATTGCGAAAGGTGTAATGGCATCGGCGCCAAGCCACTTTACCAGTTCGTTTGCCCAGTTGCGGACTAAACTAGACGGGCAGGCAACGATGGCCTTTTGTATCGAGGACTTACCGGCGTCGGGTGACTGCTTTAGGAGAGTCCAGAGAAGTGTGATGCATTGAAGCGTCTTACCGAGACCCATTTCGTCGGCCATAATGCAACCATTGGCCTTCTCGTCGATCATGCCGGTAACGCATTTATACATGAACTTGACGCCCTCAATCTGATGCGGTCGTAGGACTTTGGCGAGCCTCGGGTCGATCACAACCGGCACTCTCGGATGTTCATTATCCACCTTCTTCTTGATGCCTAGAATCTCAGCTAGACTCTTGTGGACTAGAGGTGCATCCAGTTTCTCTTCAGCGTCATCCTTCGCCTCGCTACCTTCCGGTTTGCGAGTCTCTTTCGGCTTATCGTCAACAGTCGGATCGTAAAGCACGATGGAAAACTCGCCGCTCGGATCGTGCAAAGGCTTGGCGACGAAAACGGCTCCCTGTCTTAGACCCAGTGTTGGTGGGGGACGATTGGGATTGTAAGAGCCATTGTTCTTGTTGATTAGAGGCACGCTGAAAGCTTTCCTAAAGACCTTGTCTTTATCCTTGGCTTGGAAGACGGGGAAACGGTTGACATCTCGATTTGCTAGAGCTAATCTGTCGGCGTTCGTATAAGGCTTATCTCCCGAGTCGTCGCCGCCGGCACCTTTATAATCGACCCTCTTCTTTTTCCGAACGGGCCGATCGGAAGCAGGGGTCCTGAGCGCTGCGCCAGGACACTTGAAAGGTTTAAACAGTTGATCTTTGGATTGCTGCGAATGGAGACGTTTTCCCGGAGTACTGTTCGGCTTTGGCAGCGGAGTAGTGGGTGCGCTCGCCCTATATAACGTTAATAAATGATCAATGGCAACGGTAGAATCGAATTGAATACATTTTCACCTCCTTACACCCGACGACTGCTCCCTAATAGAGCGAAAATGTTGTTTTTTTTAGGAATATGCGAGAATGCGAGAATGTGAGGATGCAAGAATAAATTGGATTAAGTTGGAAGCTTAAATTTGCCACTGGAAAATGACTTGTAATTATTATTAGAAATCAATTACTTACCTACTAGGTTACATAGTAGGCACTGCATCTTGTTGACTTGTGGGAAAGCGCGTCGCGCCTTGATCGGAGCCGGCGGGGAACTAACACCAAGTCACGTGGACGACATATCTGCCCCACTCTGTCTTAATTGATTTCTCCATAATTACCCTTTTGCTTCAGATAGTTATTTATTACATAGGTAATTACATAAGGAACTGAATTGCCTGACCATTGCCCCACTCCTTACCCTATTAATGCATGGGTAGTTTGTATGAGGGCACCTAACCTGATTAAACTATTGTAAAAATTTAGTTTACTTATTATATAAAATTTATTTAATTAGTTAGGAATTTATTTAGTTCTTATTAAATTCTTAATAGATATTTAATTATATAAATAGTTAGTATTAAGGGTATATTTTTTATAATAATTTATATATTAATAAAAATAATTAATAAATTAAAAAATAAAAATTTTATTAATTTTAATTATAATAATAAAAATATTAATAATAAATACTTAATATAATTTATAAAAATTTTATTAGATATTTATAAAGAATATATAAAATACGAAATTTAAATTCCAATTTTATTTATATTATAAATAAATATATTTTTTAATTTATTAATTTGGGTTAATATTCCATTTTATTTTAATTGAATTTTATTAATAATATAGATTATAATTTGAAATAATATTATAATAAAAGATAGGGATTAGAGTAATATTATACAATACCTAAAAACTATTAAATTTTTATTGGGTATTTTATAGTTAGTATTAATAAGAAAGGTTATATTAAATAACAAATTACAATATAAAAAAAATACTATTTATATTAAGTATATATATATTATAGCTATTTTTCCTACATATTTAAGAATATATCCTAATAATATACTTTATATATATTTTATAAAAATACTTAATAAGGAATTCCAGAACTAACCATAAAATAATGTGAGTTAAATATAAGGTTTTTATTAGAAATTTACTAAAGGCTTAATTAAAATTAACAATGATATAGATGTAATATAGCATAAAGCAGAAATTTCTGCCAAAACTTAATACTATAATATTACTAAATAATATCCCTATAACTCAATTTACCCAAAAATATATTAATATTAAGATTTATCCATATATACATCCAAAAATTTAAAATTATTATTATATATAAATTTAAAATAATAAGATTATATAGATAAAGGTTATTAAATTTAATTAAATATATAACAAATATTTAATAATAATTAAAGTAATAATATTTACTTGGGTAACTATCAAATATTTTAAAAGTTTTAATCCATACGTTAAAATATTTATTAAAGATTTACTAGGGGAGATAAATCTTGAAGATATTGAGTTATAAACTTATGAAATAATATCAGAATAAAAGGATAGAAATAATATAAATGTTTACATAATGCTTACTAAGGTTTTATTAAATATTTATATAGTATCCCAATGGGAAGCCCCAAATTTAAATAAGTTATTATAATGCAGACCTTCAATCATCTGCCCATTTTTACGAAAAAATCCCATTTTATTTCAATTAATATTATTACCTTATAAACTATATTATTTACAAATTACCAATTGAAGAATTCCTACCAAAAAATCCTAAACTTCAAAAATTAATTATTGAAATGGGAGAGTATTATGGTACAATAGAAACTATAACCGCGCAGAACCCTAAATGCTATAAATATTTCATAATTCCCTATTATATATTCTACAAATATTTACTAAATCCTCCATAACAATTTTCCATATTAATAATAATATAAAATTAATTTATATAGGTTATAATATTTTATATTAATAATAGGTTCTACAAGATTAATAGCAATATCTTTAATTATTTTTAATAGTTTATAAAATATATACATATTTACTAAACCTTCTTAAAAAATAACCATAAAATTTAATCTACTAATTAATATATATAATTCATAAGGTAGGAGAACCTTAGAAATTATTAAGTAAGTTTAAGAATCTTTATTAAATTATTATTAAAAATTTATTAAATATTTTAAGAACTTTTTTTAAAAGTGATACCCTTTAACAATTTTTAAATAAAATTTAGAATAAAATTTTTAATAATATTTATTTATATTTTTTTAATAATAAAACAATATATTAAATTCTTTATTAAAAAAAAATTATTTATTTCCTAATAAATTTATTATATTTTATTATATGATATGAATAAGAATTAAATTATAAAAATAATTTTAAAAAAGTAAATTTTAGGTAAATAATTATGGATTACCTATAAAGTACTTGATAAATTAATTATAATAATATATTTAAATATTTTATAATAATAATACCAACTTTATAATTATTATATTCTATATAGAACAAGTTAAATTTTTAATATAAACTAAGAATAAATTTATTTAAATAAATATGAACTTTAAACATTTAACTAATTTGAATAAATATGAGATTATATAAGGTATTTTTGATCATTTAACGCAAAAATATACATATATTTAATTAATCCTTATAAGATCCTTATTAATTATTTATAAAATATTAATATATCTTTTAACTAAAATAATAATTAAAATAATAGCTAACTTACAGGCCCCAAACATGTATTTATTTATATATTAAAATATATTCCTTTATATAAAATTAGTTTCTAAATATCAACTCAAAGTAAAATATATTTATAACAATGGTATCATTAATATTACTATAAATTAAAAATAAACAAACTTTTAAGATATAATTTAATTAATACTCACTAAAGGTTCATCAAATATTAAGATCCTTCTAAATTAATATTATTATTTATTATAATATATTAATCCACAATAACATAACTGATAATATTATTACAAATATTTAATACACTTTTATTATATTTATTATAAACACAATATTCAGAAATTATTTAGAAAAAACTACAATAAATATAAATTTTCTATATATAACATTTTTATTCATTTACCTAAAATTTAAACAACTAAAGATTATTTTAAAATCTATAAAAAATTAATAAATATATAATAAATCTTTACCATTACCTTAACTAATATTAACTTACTATTTAAATAACTAATAATTTATTAAAAAAAACTTTAAATTAATTAATTAAATAAAACATTAATATAAGCCTAATATTACTTCAAATTTTATTCAATACTATTCTAATATAGATTAATTTAATTAAAATTTTATAAATAATTATATAAATATTATTAAATTATTTTATAAAATAAATTATTAAATAAATAATAGATATTATCCAATTTTTATAATAATTTAAAATAATGTTAAATTAAATATTTATTATATTTAATAAATTAATATATATTAATAATTTAATATTTATTATATTTAAATTAACATATTAATTTTGGTATATTAGGAAAAGATTATGAAAAAACAAGATATATTTATTAAATTTTTCTTACATAACTAATAAATATTTATTAAATATTATTACTTAGTTACTTAAAAGGTTAGATTTTTGGGTAATAAAATCCTAAATTATATAATTAAAGAGATTTTAGGTGATTTTCCAGTATCTAAGGCCTTAATAAATACTTAAAGAACCTTAAACTTCCTTAATAACCTTAAAATATCAATATTACATTAAATACTAAATCCCATTCTTAGATTTAAAAATTAAAGAATAAAAAGATAAAGGGGATAAATACTTATTTAATATTTTATAAATTCTTAATAAATCCTTATTAAGCATTTAAAAATAGAATTAAAAGAAATGTAATTTAAAACACACATAGCAAAACAATTTATATAGAAGATAAAATTTTGGCACAGTATAAGCATAAATTATTAATATAAAAAAAATAAATTAAATTTAAAAAAAGAATAATTAAATTAATTAAAGAAAAATGGGCTTTTAAATAAAAAAAAGAGTATAAGAATTTAGAACAACAACAGAATTTCATATTATTAGATAATTTATTAGAAAATTAATAAAAATTTCCAGGAAAACTCATTTAATCCTCTACGGATACTCAGTAAACCCTCCTTCAAATTACATAATAGCTTTTTTATTTCATATTAAATTAATTATATTTATTTATTTATTTAATTTTTTACTTTAAGTTTTTTTAAAATTTTTTATTATAATAAAAATATATATTTATTTATTTATTTATTTATTATTTATTATTATATTTTATTTAAATTATATTATAAATATAAATATTATTTTTTAATAATTATTTTAAAGAAAATAATATAATAATAAATAATTAATTAATTAATTATTTTTTATTATAATTATATTTAAAAATATTTATTTTAAATTTTATTTTTTTAATATATATTTAAAATAATAAATAAGAATTTTAATTAATTTATAATAATTAAAAAATTATATAAATTAAAAAATAATTAAATAAAATATTATTATATATAATTATTAAATAATAATAATATATATAAAAAATTATAAATTAAAAAAATATATATTATTTATATAAAAAAATAAAAAAATAATTTTTAATAAATTATATAAAATTTAAATTATTTATTTATTTATTTATTATTATTCTAATTTATTTAAAATATATTATAAATATCTGGTCTATCTTTTAATATTTATTTTAAATAAGAATTATATTTCAAAAAAAATCTATTTATTATTTATTTATTTATTTATTTATTTATTTATTATTACCCTGATTTACCTAGAATATATTATAGGTATCCGGTCCATCTTTTAGTATTTGTTCCGGGTAAGAACTATATTATTTATTTAATTAAATTATATTATTATAATTTTAATTTTATTTTATATTTTTATTAAAATTTATTTTTTAATAAAAATAATTAGATTTTAATATAGAAAAATATTTTATATATTATAATATTTAAATTTTATAAAATAATATAATAATAATTTAAATATAAGGTAATAATAAAATTTAAAATAATATTATTATTTTTTTTTATAAATAATAAAAATATTATTATATTATAAAAAAAAAATTATTTTAAGGGAAAATTAAGATATATATAATTTATATAAAATATAAATATATATAAATAATTTTATATTTTTATAAAAAATTATTATTATTTTTTATTTTTATAATTCTTTTTTTAATATTATAATATTATATATATTTTTTAAAATAATT